>JAQIXG010001309.1:0-22986 GCA_034700105.1 Oconnorella tubifera
AAAACCGCATATAATTGTACAAAATTAAGCGATGACTAATTAAACATTAATAATTAATTAATTAATTAATTACTCATTAGAAAATAATTAATAATTAATATAACACGTAAAATATTATTTAAATAAATCATAATTTAACGTAAATAAATTACTTTATTTCCGTGATAGTCTTCCACTACGCTGTCATCCCTCCTCGCATTAGGATAAACAAAAGAAGACATAATAAATGAAATTAATCAAATAAATAAAAAAGAAATAAAATAAATAAAGTATGTAAATGAGAATTTCATTGACCGGTCACGGAAATCTAATTTCCTGCCAAAGTTATTTTTAGCAGCCAATAAGAATACGATGTTTCAGAGATTTTTGATCATTTTTTACGATTATTTTTAGCAGCCAATGAGATTAGACGGTATCGAAAATTTGATCAATGTCATATTACTAGAGTATTAGATAGACTGTTTTAGTTTATAGTTTTTTTTATAATTTTTTAAAAGCTAAGCATACTAACTAATACTTAACTAATTTACTAGATCTACTTGTTACAGTGAAAAGATGGTACTTTATAAAATCATACAAATAAAAATACATTCATCTGATAATATTCTAAACGATCTGTATCGCTGCTTGTCTCTGTCTTTATCACTCTGTTATTATCTTTAGAATTCGTCTTATAAATTGATCGTGTTATAAAATGCGTTAGAATGATAAATGTGTAATCTGTGCACATTTTAGAATAGAAAAATAACAGTTAGATAAGCCTATAATTGTCTGTTTTGTGTCTTAAATTCCGTAGGTTTATACGTATTACCGTTAATGATACTTTTAACGTAATTCAGTTTTGATTTTAGTGACATTATAATTTGTATGAACTGATAATGATTGAGAGATTGAGAGAGGGGAGGGAAGGGCTATGTTCTATTTTTTACAATATAATCCCAGTGCAATCTTTTTATTCAAAAATTCATCGATGCACAATGTGTTAAATTTAGTTGAATAAGAATTTAGTTGAATTAGTTGAATAAGTGAGTCTTAAAGTATTAATTAATTTAGTTGGAGATGGCAATTATGAGCATTTAATAAAGTTTAAATAGGGCTCTGAATAGGCCTTCAAATGGAATAAAATTCCAATTCTTTTTAAAATCTCGCATTGTACGAGATGTAAACATCGATTTCTGATTGGCTGATAAAGTTTTACGGCACGCAATTTGAAAATACAAAGCCACAAAATTCTTCAATTCTACGCTACTTTACGCGAAACCACCTGGACGAAAGCTCTCTGATTGGCTACTTAATTCTCATTACCCAATAAGAAGCAAGCAATTTACCGGCCGGCTTAACTGATTGGTTGCGGTAAGGTAATAATTAGTTTTGAAAACTGTAAACATTGGTCAGTAGCTTGATTTTGTTTATAAGCGTTAATTAGCCCGAGGCGTGGACAGCAGCTTACTGGTCAGTGATTGGTCAAGAGTCTAGCCCAGTTGTGGTCAAGAGGCTGAGCTCTGCCAGGCCCGCTGTGATCAAGAGGCTAAACTCTACTCGCCCAGCTGCGGTCAAGGCCAGACGCGGCTGCCTGGCTAGAAATAGCCGTTTATATTATACAGGCCTTTCCGGGCGAGCTGCGGTCAAACAACAAAATCACCGCAGCTGGGCCGTTAAGTAGCCTAGCTGGTCAGTTAGCGGTCAAGCAGTTGGATGTTCTCAAGCCCAGCTAGTGGTCAAGCACCGGAGCAGCTGGTTGCCCAGCAGTGCGGCTGGGCTGAGAGTGGTCGTAAAGTGCCCGCCAAGAAAAGCCATAAACAAAATTTTTGGATAAAATTTGAATTTTTTTTTATTTTTTTTTATTTTATCCACAATTTGGCGAGATTGAAAGTTGAAGATTTTAAAATTTAAATTTTATTTCGCAAAACTGGACTGAAGAACGCGAGGAAAGGGAGACTAAAGTTTGAATTTTGACGAGTACCTGTCGTGAATAAGGGTAAACAAACCGGAAGTGGTTTTGAAAAAATCTTTCCCTCGTGATATTTTGAAGTGTAATTTACTTCTTTTTTATTTTGAATTTTGATTCCGCATATATACACGAGATGTATAAATACTACATTACACGGTGTAATATTGTAATGTAGATAATGTAATATTGCAGTGTAGCTACATTACTTAGTGTAATGATGTAATGTAACTACATTATATAGTGTAATGTTGTAATATTATATAATGTAATATTGTAGTGTAGGTACGTTACATAGTGTTAGGTTATATTGCAGCTATATCACATATTGCATGATGTAATAGTTTACATTGAAATAATATATTTAAATGCAGAATTTATTTTTCACTGGTTTTAATCACATTATGTAGGCAATTATAAACTAAGTTTATTTTAAACTATATTCTAGAATTTCAAATCCCTATATATTCAACTACAGTATTTCCTTTATAGATTCATACATCTGCTTTTTCTAATTCAAAGAAAATGAATGAAGATAATCTGACGTTAAATAACAACATTACAATGCTGTCCGATGATGAAAATTGTTTCGAATTCCCTCGAACTGATATTTCCGCTATAAATTCCACACAGATTACGTACCCCTCACCCAAGACTTCACTTAGGAGATCCTGTTCTTTACTTCGAAGCCAAATTTCCACAATTGACAGCGGTTTTTGCGGTAGTACCAAAGATACTATCACAATTTCCGCACAATTTCCCAATCTGAATGAAACCTGTGATATTGTAAAAGGGGAAAATAAGCTCATTCCCAAGGATGATGAATTGTTTCCATTTCCCAGGGTTTGCCTAATGTCAGCATTTGATGAAGAGAGTCAAACGGAAACAAATAATGAGACGTTCGTTCGGCGACTGGCTCCTATTCGCTCGTGCAGGACCAATCAGAGGCGGAGCTTAGATGGGGCCAGTCATTTGATTGGTAGGAATGAGGCTGGAGCTAAATTGAGTTGCGTTTTTAAAAACACGCGCAGAAAAAGATTAAGTCTGGACGCGACAAAAATTGACTCGATGGACCATTGTACGGATCCTCAAGTTGATGAAAGATTTTTTGCCGAATCAGCAGATTTTATGGAGGACATTTCTACTGATATAACTAACGATTCGTTTCATTTTAAGCAGCCGAACAAATACAGCGCAAAGATTACTAACTCGACTAATCGCAGATTAAGTCTTGAGGCTCCGTATATTGCGCTAAGTTCTTCGCCTAGTCGAAGTAGAGTCTCTAATTTATCATTGAGAAGATGTAGCATTGAATCCTATAGATCAAGTGATGCGGGTTACGATTCGCTGCATAATTACAGCCTTCAATCGGATTGGTCAGCATCATCCATCAATCAGAATTCTTCCGTTAGTTTCGTAAGCGTACCGAAGACGATAGATATTTGTAAAAGAGACGACGGTAAATTAAACGCGGAACAAAACGAACGATTGAACGAAGTGATTGATAAGATCTGTCCCCGGGTGAGGGATAGATTGATCGGGAGAAAGATGGGGGTGGATTGCGTTGATTTTGTGGCGGAATTAAGCGTTAGGGGCATGACCGGGGTGCTGAGTGTGATATTTGGTTGTTTGGATTCAATGGATTTAATCAGGTTATTCCTTGCTCGATTTTTGGATGAAAAATAAGAGTAATAGTTTTAGCGTATATAGGCAAATTTTGCTTAGTTAAGTAACAGCAATTTAAGTGATATCTTGATAGTAACTATACAATAAAGTTTTCACTTAAATCCGAATGTAGCTCATCATTACCTGACAGTTTCATTGGTTTATTTCAGATTAATTAACATCATTAGTTTTTATATTCATAACTTGAGCAATATTAATAATAGATTAAGTTTCAATTCAAAGTATTGTTGCAGTTCTAAATCTTAATTTTATTGCAATAATTTATAATGCCGCAACTAAAACTATAAGGAAACTAAACGTAATGAGAATTGAATAAGATTCCGTTTTCGATAATAAAGATGATGTTATTTTAATTGTACAGAGTTGGTGCTGTTTCTACTCAGTGGCGACTGGCTGTTAACAGCGATGTCACAGCCAAGACGCGAGTCGATTCTTTTATTAAGACGTGCTGTGAAAATATAACGAAGGTACTATATGTTGTTTTCTTTTTCAGGGTACTTTTTGCTTTATTTTAAAACTCTTTTTTGTTTTGATACTTCAATAGCTAAGATGAAATGTTGTCTTGAAAAATGAATTCTTGGCTCTGTTTTGCTAACTTGCTGCTTGCTTTAACTTGCTGCATAATTCAGCTGCTTTTGTTTTTTACTAACTTGTTGCACCCTTGAACTTTCCATTTAAGTCAGCAACTATTGGGATGTAAATTAAAATCTAGAAAAAAGTTATGTGACTTAAAAGTCATGACGTGACATTGTAGGAAAATACTGGGCCTGTCATAAAGAAGTCATTGAAGTCATCGCGTATGACTCGTGCTAAAGAGCCTCTGACGCATTTACAGTCACTGGGTAGTGTCAAGCAAACGGGTATCATTCCTAAATGTCATGATGTCGCTGAACAGTATTGGCAGGTATTGCACTTTTTTTTAAGAATATAAATGCATTTGTGTATTTTAAAAATGCCAATAAAAAATGTCTAAGAATGCATTTGTGGCTTTATTTTGAAGAATTTAGTGAAGTGGTTAGAGTGTCATCTTATAGTGAAAATGTTCTAGGTTCAAATTTATTGAAATTTGTATTATTTGCTGCACCCTTTAACGCGATGCTTTTAATTAGTTATATTTTGATGTCAGTGCTAAAAGGTATTTTTGTTAAATCTTGTAAATCGCAATATAATTGCAATTGATCTTTTTACATTCTGTCAACTGAATTTTTATTTGCGATACTTGAACTATTGTTTAAACTGTCCGTAATGCTTTAGTTCTGTCAATAAAAGTCTGAATTATAAATCTACTATCGATACACAAATTGCATTTTATTGAATACAACACTTAGTATTTCAATGTATTTAATTCCAATACGTGTAATTTGCGTATAATTTCAATACACGCATCAAATATTTAGCTAAGGAAGTTTAGTAGTGTCTAGTAGTAATTAAAGCTTCACATTTTTAATCCTAGTTTTATACTACGATAAATTTTGTTAAATTTATAAATTTTGTTAAATAAATATTCTTTATAAAATAATTCTTTTGGCATTTACAGGAAGCGGGTAAATTAAAGAACAAGGAATGCCTTTCTAAATGCCCGCGGTGCGCTCGCGCTGCGCATAAAGATCCGGCGCAGGACCGCGCGCGATGCACCGGCCAGCACTGCTCGTTTGACTTCTGCACGAAGTGTTTACTGTGCTTTCATTTCTCAAGCGAATGTGCAGTTGATTTAAATCGGAGGATTTTGAGATCAGATACCAGTGTAGGGGGGAGACAGAATAAGAAGAATCTACGAAGGCTTTAGGATAATGAGTTAATTGATTGGGGAGTTAATTAGGCAGTTAATTAATTAGTTAGTTAATTAATTAGTGAGATAATTAATTAGTTAGGATTTTTACGTTTTAATTACTTTTAGCGTACAATTTTGTTTTTAATCTTCACGTTATTTGAAAAATGATTATTAAAAATAATTAATTATCTAACTAATTAATTAGCTAGTTAATTTATTTGTTTGCTAATTAATTTATTAAGCAGATAATTAATTAGTTAGTTAGATAATGAATTACTTTTTCAATTAATTTGGCGGCTAATTAATTAATGTGATAGTAAATTAGTTGTTTAGTTATTTAATTAGATGAATGTAGTCAATTAATTAGTCGGTATTTGGAATAATGTAATTTGAATTAATTAATTAGCATTTTAGATAAATGTAATTATAGTAAATTAATATAAGTTGGCTTCAAAGTTGAATATTTTTTGTTGAATTTCTTTCTAAAACAAAATATATTGAGTGTAAGACTAGGATTTGAATCTTGTATTACTGTATTGCTAGTCTTTCTTTGTCGAGTTTGATGCGTGTATTGAATTAAATACGTGCATTCATTATAACGTATTTTGTGTATAAGTAGTAGATTAATATATTACTAGATTATACAACATTGGACCTGAATTTTGATTATATATAGTCTATTCGTAATATTGCAGTGTTCATGTTTCATTAATTTTATTTGTATTTTAATATTTTTTATGGCTTATGCATTTAATAGATGCGTTCATTTACTCGTGTTCGATTTATTAGATTGCTCTCTGTTATTTTATTGTAAATTTTATTAATTTTCATGCACTCTTTTAACTCTGTTTGCATTCAATTTGGTTGCGTTTAAATTTATTTTATGTTATTTGTGCGCACTTTTGACGTTTGATTTGTATGTTTTAATTAGTTTTATCGCACAATTTTGTTTTTAATCTTCACCGTTTTTTTGGTTCACTAATATTACTAAATCTAGTTTTAAACTAGTTTTGGCATAGATTTGCGTTAAAAAGTACAAAGAACTAAGTTATTGCTAACATTTCATTGGCCCAGAGCGAATATTTATTTAAGCTATTGAATCGTAGTGATCTTGTATTATTTAACCCGGTATTTAAAATTCGCTTAAGCATATATATGATCACTAATATAAACGTAAACTTTAATTAGTAATAAATTAACTAACTAACTTAGTAATATATTATTTTTCATAAACTGTGCAATAACCTGTAGTATTTATAAATCAGTAATATTTATCCTTTGGTCTTTATTTATAACGATCTAATTGTTGAATTAGATATATTATTTAGAGTCTAGGACATTTCGTCAAAGGACGATTCATCAACGGACTGTTCGTCAAAAACTATTCTTATAATGGATGATTCTTATAACCCATAACCTTAACCCTATTTCTAACTCTAACTTTAACCGTAACCTTAACCCTAAATCAAACTCTAAACCTAACCCTAAACCTAACGATTATCTTAGACCAACACTCCAGTGACGAATCGTACTTTGACGAAACGTCCGCATACCTTTTTTTCTGTTTTTACTGTAACTTATAATACGCAGCATAATTTCTTGTCAGCTAAATTCTTGGCTTTTCTTTAGTAGCAATCTTTTACACAAACTATTATTATTATACTAACAATCTATGTGTTCATTATTATCATGATTTATGTGTATATATCATATTAATTGACTGTCAAAATGACCACCGACAAATTGACCCCGTTTGCTAATTTCTAGGGTTTGGATTGCTGTTATAGTTTGGGTTAGAGTTTAATAGGATTAGGGTTAAGTTTAGAGTTGGTTAGGGTTATCAAATGACTTTAAGGGGCCGTTTTTTCTGATTAATGTAATCGGGACTGTTTTGTCGGGGGTACTATTTGTTCACTTTTGTCATTGTATTGTAAAGTTAAACCTAATTTCAATGAACTTGAAAATTTGTTCATCTCTAAAACTAAACTGATAAAATCATTCTAAATCATTTCAATCATCAATCATTTTTATCGATTACGCAGAAATTAATTTATTAGGGAAAGATTTGATTTAGTCAATAGATATTTTCGTGCGTAATAATTGCTCAATTTATACGTAATTTTCTGTATGTGTCTAACATTGCATGAATTATTTTTTGCGATTGCGTTATTTATGAATTCTGTACATAGTGTGTTAATAAAGTTATAATGCTTATGAAATGTGTTGTTTTTTATTTTAATTTAAATCGTTGACAAAAAATGACGATCTTTAAAAACGTCAAGTTTCTCTATGTAAATATATACTGTAGAAATAGAGATTTATTAACAGTGCTAAATGAATTTAATAATTCAAATAATAATCTCTTGCGAAATATAATATATATTCTTCTCTTACTAGAACTGTTCCTTTTATTAAATAATTATATTCGATGCCAATTAAATAATTTAATACTAGTTATCATTCGATCGGTTAATATTCAGTCGATAAAGATTTCGTTAATAACGCGCAAATGTTTTTATGACTTTGAAACAAAAATAAGAATAAAAATGCGACATAAACTGAAGATGTTAATTTAATATAAATTAATAATATAAAATATACAACTCGAGAATGATATATAAACTTTAATGTATGTAAATTATTATAAATATACAACTCAAGAATGATGAAAGCTTAATATAAATTGAATATAAACTTAATAAAACTGTTGATTAATAATACAAACATATAACGCAAGAATATATGAACGTATACAAAGCAACAATAAACTGATTGTAAAGATTAATGAGTCTCTATCGTATTAAAAATCTATCAGGAATGCACATGAAACAAGAATATAAAAACTTAAAAATTATATAAAAATATCAAAAAATTGATTGTATCCATTTTGATAAGAGATTTCATTATTTGAGAATATAAAAAGTTCAATACAAACAAATACGTCAAAGCCCGTTAGAGAAGCGGTTAGAGCGCTGATTCGAAATCTATAGGTCAAGGTTCAAATCCCGAATAGCCCAGTATTTCTCTAACTCGCTGCACCCTTTAGTACTACGTTTAATTGACAGCTATATGTCTTTATAAAGACATTTCAATTGACCGTTACTTCTGAGATATCGTTAATACTGTAATCCAGACGTTAAACGTAACCTTATATACATATATATATATATATATGATAACGAAAACATCAGTTAGATTTTAACATAATGTATAAACTTATAGTATCGAATGCTACAAACAACCACAATATAAAAAACATACAAAGAAGCTCAATTAGGAAGCTATTCATTATTTCACTTAGAGCATATGAAAGATTACATATTATAAATAAGTATTTACTTATAATATTAAATAAATAAATAAAATAGATAAAAACGGTAAACCGTTAAAAATAACAAGATACTTTTATTTTCAACCGTACACTGTAAAAATTACGGTTTATAACATTAAATAAGTTTGTTAAATATTGTAAAAAAATTACTACCACAAAATTAGTTGGTTTTTTCTATAAGTATTTCACAAAGAATATAACAATCCCAAAAATTGATTAAGACGTTAAAATATCTTAAAACAACTCTATTACAATTAAAAAGAGCACCGGTGTGTAGATTATAACAATATCGTGAAAAGCACGCAAACAATGTGCAATATATATACAAGAATATATACATATATCGAGTTATGTACAAAAATATATACGAATTGAACTATATGCAAAAATATATACATATTAAAATGATACACAAAAATATCCGTAAATCGTCAAAAAGGCCCCGACAAATCAACCCCGATTATTAAATCTTATGGTTAGGGTTATGATTAGGGTTAGCGTTAAAGTTAAGGTTAGTGATAGAGCTAAGCTAACGGTTAGTTGGGGCTAGGGTTATTAAATGAATTGACGGGGCCGTTTTGTTGGGTTAATGTATTCGGGGTCATTTTGTCGAGGTAACAAAAAATCTTTAATATAGCTGTTGATTTTGTTATGATTATTAAAATTATAATTCTATCAAAATAGCGTTATATATAGACTTATAACCGCAAGCATAAATGTATCACTTAATATAAATCACAATAAAAACAAATAATGCTAGATAAATGTTTCATACTATATTAGAATATCAAAAATAATAACGATAAACTAAACTCAATAATCTCAGCTCAAAAATGACGCATCATCTAAATCATATAAATATAAATCAGTACATTTATACGATATTATATTTATACGATTTAATATTCATAAGATAACAAACAAATATATAATACAGTCCAGTTTCGGTAGGATGAAAACATTTTGTCGCTACTAAAATTTCTATTTACTTTCAAACAATATAGACTTCTAAAACGTTTAAAAACAAATTTCAATTAATCAAAGAATACAAAGAGTATACGTTTAAAAATATCACGATTCGCTTTTAACAGTCAGAGCAAACTTTAAAAAGACTCTCATCAAATTATTTAATTTCAAATGACATTTTAATTATTTTCAAAAAACAATGAATAAAAAGCATACGTAAACAGAGCCGCAAAAATTAATTTGATATTTTGAACTGCGTTCAAAGTGTACAAAACCGTACAAAACCATATAAAACAATATAATATTAAAATAAAACAATACTTTGATGACTACATCATACTCTGACGCTGCACCATTAAGCGTCTTGCTCAAGGATGCAACAAATGAAGCAATTTATGCAAACTCTAAGACTAAAGCCTGGATCTAATGACTTCGACTTGATACTCCAAATCACTTAGCAATAACTTCTACAATTGACATTTCTATTCTTCAAACTATTATCAATTTCTTCTATTGTATCAAAATATCTTAAATTTCTATATCTATATTTCAAACTTTAGTCAATTTCTGTGATTGTGTCGCAGTATCCCTTGATGTCATACTGACACCCTCTGTGTCATCACCCCCGGTATACGTCAAGGATGTTTGTAAAAGTGGTACCGAACTGCCGCGTTCAAACGACATAAAATTACAAGGTTGTGCCTCTATAACAGCGTCTATCGTAACCTCTCCCTCTCGACCAGTACTAGATGATATTTCAGAACAAGCCTCGTTGATTGAATTAGACTGTGTGTCGTCTTCTGATACCGTTGTAGGACGTGCGCTTATTCTAAAACATTAAATATGAAAAACGGAGTTTTCTAGCTAAAACCTAAAAGGATATTATTAATTATAAGGATAAGATCGTTAAACTAAATTACATATACAAAGATAAAAAATTTATTGTGTATTGTCTGTAAATTGATAACAATTGTATAAATAAATATATTGCACTTCTGTATATTGAACTTCTGTATAGTGAACTATTGTATATTAAAATTTATAATGTCTAACAATTTATATCTAGCAATTTACATTCTGTATTACCGTATTATATTAAACAAATCCCAGATGTAGCTGCATTAATTCGGAGTCTTACTAAAGGGTGCAGCAAATTCGCGAAATAATAAACGTTCGATTGAATCTAACCTAGACTCAGAGAGTCCAATTTCAGTTCACTTCATCGTGGCATGATAGATGCTTTAAAAGTTAAACTGAACTTATTAATTTAGAATAAAAATTATTTAAATTTAGACTGAATTATTTTTTAATTAAAGAGTTTCATTAAAAGAAATAAGAAAATTCCACCCCTCACCTATTTTTCCTAGGCCTCCCCGTGTCTGACCCCGTCCTGTAGGCCTTGACCCTCGGAGGTCGTCGAACCTTGACCGATTCCGTCCTATAAGGCCTACTTCCGTTCTTTGCTGCGGATACGATCCTAGAGCCAGACGTATGACTCATCCTAGACCAGGGCCTATGAGTCAATCTGTCGTTTGATTGGTCAGATGGATCCCATGAGTCATCGTAGTCCGGGGGAATTTCAACTGAAAATATTATCGATATACTATCAATAATATTTCTTTAACTTAACCCTAATTTACGATTATAACAAAATTTCTCAAAAGTCAAAATTTGTAAATTTAAATTTTTAATGAAATTACATTGTCCGCGTATGTAATAATATCTACTTAATATTTTAAAATTCAAGTTAATTTTAATTGCAGAATTACCATAAGAAGTATATATTAAGTGCTATAAAAAGTGCTGAATGCTTACTTGTTAATACAATTATAACAGACATAACCAAAACGTACAATCGTAACCCTACAATCTCAAACTAAGAGCCAACCTTAACCTTAACCCTAACTTTATCTACTCTAATAAATCTACTTATATTTAGTTTTTAACGTTAAACCTAATCTCTGTTTTTTTTGCGTATTTGATCCAGAATTCCAACTTTAATTTAACGTCTACATACACTGACTGCTTGTCTGACTGATATAGCTAGTAAAACTGGTCTGTCTTTCTATGACTGAATAAGTGGGTGGGGGGGACTCAGCATGGCTTCCTTCCACTCCCCTGATGCCATGTTGTGTCACCCCCGCTCTCTCCGGATTCCTAACTTCTACCATTCTAGACTCTGCATCTATAAAAAATTACGTTTAACGTTATATAAACATTCAAAGGTAATTTTAAAAATTAAAATTAAGAAATTCACTAAAGTGTGCAGCAAACTGAAGATTTATCGATTTATCTTAATATATTTAAGATCTATTACAGAATATAAACGGTAATCCACACGTTAAACGTAACCTTAAACTTACAAAATTAAAATGTTAAATTTTCATTCGTGAAATGTCTATATATTCATTTATCAAATTACTTAATAATATATTACAATTAATAAACTGTTAAACCGATAAATAAACCTTTAAACAGATATATAAACCATTAAACCAACAAACAAACCATTAAACCGATTAATAAACCATTAAACCGACCCGTAAACGAATGACTATCAACCACATCAGTAGAAGCGCGTCTGTGTTTTTTACGTCGACATCCGATGATAACGCAAACGGCAAAACATAGCACTATTATCGAACAGATAACGATAACGGAAATAAAATCTAGTTGATTGATGTGGGTAGCATCGGCGGGGGAGAGGGGCTGAAGGGTGGTCAGCCGTTTGACCAGGGGAGGGAGGCCGCTGGAGAGAGAGAGGGGTGAAATGATTCTAGAGTCTGATGATAAAGTGGCTAAAGACATAGTCCCATTAGTGCAACCTTTACGATTGGATTTTCTATTGTTTAAGATCAATAATTTGTGATTAGATTAGTTTTAAATTATTTCTGTAATAGCCAAAATAAATGAAAATTAAAGAAATAGATAACCTAGCCTTAATTCAAACCCCAAGCTACACTTAAAAGGAAAAGGGCAGTTTGCGATCATCATGAATTGAATCTTAAACCTTTGATTCTGCAGCCCACAGTGTTAACCGCACAGTAACATTGGGCTGCAGCCTTACCCTGCAGCCCAAACTAACATTGGGCTGCAGCCTTACCCGCAGACCAAAGTGACATTGGGCTGCAGCCTTACCCGTAGCCCAAAGTAACATTAGTCTGCAGCCTTTCCCGCAGCCCGAAGTAACGTCGGGCTGCAGCCTTTCCCGCAGCCCAAAGTAACATCGGACTGCAGCCTTACATGCAGCCCACAGTAACAGTACCCTGCAGCCTTACTTGTAGCTCAAAGCAACATTAATCTGCAGCCCACACTAACATCGGGCCGCAGGTATTTTTGGGCTGCAGCCCGACCCTACGGACGTACAAAGCGTAATTTCACCAATATATTAAAATTAAGCCAAATAATGTACAAATATAAACATTTAACGATAAATTCTTCATATTCTATTTAAATTTCGATATTTGATTTAATAATTAGAATAAAACCCGGAAGTTCGGCACCCTTCAGGTAATATTAATTAAAAAATTAAAAAAATCGACGAGCACCTGCTGTAAAAGAACTGAATAAAAAAATCTTCTCGTCTAAATTATCTTTAGGTGTAATATTCGTGTAATTTACAGTAATTATTTACTGTAATATGTAATTATAATTTTACATATAATTACAATTTATATGTAATTACAGTTTACATGTAATTACTAGATGTAACATGTAATGTAAAGTGTAACAAGTGTCAATTTTATGTATAAACCAAAATTCATGTGCCAATTTCGCATAAAAATCAGTTGTTATGTGTAACGTGTACTGCATAAAATGTGATATGTAATATGTAATGTGTAACGTGTAATGTGTGATGAGTATATTCATCCAGTGTTGCATTAGATTATCTAAATAAGTATTGTCGCGATATTATATTAGTATACAATTTGTAACGCGTGACCTTATTAATATCATTTTAATATCATATCTTATTTTAATATCATACCTTATTAATATCATACCTTAAAAATATCATTTTAATACATTTTTTAATATGTTGCAATACAGTTGTAATACATCTGAATGCATTTTTTAATATGTCACAAATATATGTGGCAATAAGACGTTTATGACTAGAGATAATTGTGACGTAGCGGATAAGGCGCCCCACTTAAAAATTCCAGATCCTGGTTTTGAGTCCGGTTATGCCAAATTAACAATATTCTCAACAATTATCTGCTTAATCTCATTAATGATAAATATCTAAATATATCTGGTTGCTTAGTTAAATAAAGTTAACTTAACACACGTATAAAACGAAGTGATTTAATTCAATAAAAACAAACACTGATCTATTAAAGCTTATAGTTGTTTGTTTATAAAGCAATTATAATGTTCAAGTCATCATTGTCACCGTGTTGCGTCGTAAGAGCACATTATCAATAGCAATCGTCTGTCGATGATTTATAAGCGAACGTCACAAAACACGATTATATAAATTAAACAAAAAATAAAACGTTTTAACAATACTTAAATAAGCGACAAAAAACGTATACAGTTTTCATTTCTTTAATTGTTAGACATTTTGTTGTAATTAAACACAATATTTCAACAGGCACTCAATCTAGCATCGTAAGAATAGTTCATCTTTTGTTTCTAGTTATGGGGGAGGGGGGGAGGGAGTAGTTAAACAAGATCAAAGAATCCGACAATCATTTTTATCTACAGCTCATATTTTGGCAAGTGTAAATTGAATGAATATAATCTTAGACACCTTATTTTGAGGCATATAATAGAATATAAATCGGTTCAGATTTGTGCAAAACGATGAAAAACATTATATCTTTGTTCATCACTAATTGTTTACATAGATTTCTATTATAATAACATCAATCTAAAACATTTGACGCTTACATAAGTCGCATCTTATAGGTTACTTCAATTTGGCACACATATTTGTAAACACAATTTTTCCTAAACAGATAAAAAATATAAAACAATTTAAATGTGATATAGGTTTTTCTATTTCAAATAGTTTAAATGTTGTCATAACGTTTTCACAAAACAATGAAATCGTTTATCAATGCAACGTTAATGCCAACGCATGATTAAGGCACAAAACATAAAACTGATAAAATTAAATCATTAGACAATCATAGCAAACATGAAGTAATAAGTTAGTTATACAGTTTGAGATGTTTTATATGAAAATGCATTCTGTACAAATACTGAGATCGTTTGAAAGAGTAGTCTTTAACTTTCTTTAACTTATCCTGAAACGAGTAAAAATCAAGAATAAATCGTTAGTTTTGATTACAAATCGACAGTAAATCGTTAGTTTTGATTAAAAATCAAGAATAAATTAGTTTTGATTAAAAATCGACAATAAATCGTTAATTTTGATTAGAAACTTTAAGAATTAACAGAACGTATAAATAGACTCTTAGAATAATTAAAATAGTAATTCATATATACTAAATAAGATAATAATATAAATGGAAACACTTTTTTAGGTTTTGGATTAAATATTAGGATTAGGATTAGACTTTGGGTTAAGATTAGGGTTAAGTTCAGGGTTTATTTGAGGTAGATTTACTAAATGAATTAATGGGGTCGATTTGTCGGGTTAATGTATTCGAAACTAATTTGTTGGGGCACCATTTGGCAGTTATATTCAGCTTATACTATGAGGCCAGTTAATTACCATCATCGTGAGGCTTTCAGATAGATCTTCTTCGCCGATGGTGAACAGAATCGTCCAGATACGACTTTCTGGAACCTTCTTCAGTTTGGATTCTTCTCTTGTGATGTGTTCCCTTGTGTTGTCTTCTTACATGACGTTCCTTTGTGAAACCTGCAAAACATAAATAAACAAATAAATAAGTAAAGATATAAATTAATTAATTAATATATAAAAATATAAATATCAACATGACATCTGTCTACATCTTATAAACATATATCAAATATTGTATTATACTTTACGTGAATGCACATAAATTGAGTTATAACATCATAAAGGTCATCATTTAAACTTGGAGAGAAAATTAACCCCCCTTTGTGAAATGCTAGCTACGCCATTGTAACATAGACTACATAAGAAATTTATGAAATTAATAATAATACTTTAATAAAGTAACTATTATTAAGCGTTCAATGCTGTATAGTTAATTTGTATCAGATTTATACAATACGATGCGTCATATCGAAAATAAACAGCTTTTGTAAACATGTTTAAAAGTTTGCATCAGTTAGCGTAGCGAATTAACAATAAACAAAGCTATTTGAATGGACAAAAAATACCACTGTCCCCATTGTACTACACAGTAATGATTAATATGATTATATCGCAACTCGTCTTCTATTATAATATCTTATAGTGGTATATCAAAATATTATATTGTGCTGTATATTACAGTATAATTGCTCATAGCTTGTTTTGAGAAAATAGTTGAGCATTTAAGCTAGTCATCACAATTTAGTTGTAAAAATTGCAGTGGCGTAGCAGTGGCATAGGCAAGTGAGGAGTGTGGAGGGAGTGTGGGGTCGTAACCCCTCTCCCCCACAATTAAAGGCAAAATAACAAAAATAATCTTTAAATTTAAGTACGAGTTTAGCGGCTTAACCCTCCCCCTCTAGCGACGATTTACTGACTTTTTTTGTTTTAATTCATATAGACTAATTATTGCAGTTAAGACACATATTTTGGCCTCCGTTTTTCGGAGCAAAATGGAGACAAAAAAGAACAAAAAACAAAAGTGCACCTAAAAAAGGCCATCACTTAAACTTTCTGAGAGACAAAAGTTCAATTCCTCTCCCGACCCCGATTCAGGGTCGATTTGTTGGGGAACCAATAATGCTGTACTTCATTTTAAAAAGTATTGTATTTTAATATAAAAAAGCTGTATTTCTAATTTTAAAAGCTGTACTTTAATTTTGAAAAGCTGTATTACAATATCTCACCTCTTTTGAGCGTTTCAGTTTTAAATAAACTTTCAGCTCCATCGTTATCATTATCGGCGTAACACGAGCATTGAGCACAATTACAAATAGCATCAGCAGCATTGCGACAATAGAAGCAGGTCCCTATTTCGCGGCACTTTGGGTTATCGGGGCAGCAGCAGGGGTAGAGGGCGGCCCCGTCCGGCCAGCACATTACGCAGGCCGCACCCCACGAGAGGGCTAGAAGTGCGACGGGGGGTAGCAGGGGGCTGATGTAAGACTTCATATCTAAAGAAAAAAAGAAGAAAAAATCTAGATTTTGACAATTACTTCTCATGCTTTAATGCTATTATGCTATAATGTATTAAGTTTTATTATAATATTAATTTTAATGTTATTATAATATGATATTTACTTTAAGATAGCATTAGTAGGCCTGCATGATTGTAATTTTTATTTCTTTTGCAAGACAAGATCTGCTAAATAAGCAGCTGTATGATTTTTCCCGTATTGTACCGTTTGAATTTGTGTATCTTTTTATATTCCTTGCTTCTTGGCGAATTAAAATCACTATATATTAGAATTTTACAGCGCATATTTAGGTTTAATAATACTTAAAGTAAAACGTAACTTAGAATGTTAACAGATAGTAGTCTACGAATACTAATGTATTTCGCTTAGCAAAGAAATCAACCATTAAAATATAATAACAAAAAATATATTAACAAATAGTACCTTGTAAAATTAAGAAGTTGAATCACTCAACACTATCTTTTTATAAAATATCAATTTTCTTATAAAAAATCTATTCCTATTAAAAAATAGCTAACCTAGTCAATATTCTCAATATTCAATAACAATAAATTTTCAATCATATACTAAAACGCTTATAACTAAATTATCAATCTTTAGCTTACAGTAAAAAAACTCTACTTTTTCGCAACGATCTCGCTTGCGGCTTGCGTCTACAGTGAATTTGACGCAACGCTAGGCTCTTATTTATAAAGATTTTCTCAATGAGTGATCAGTGACTGATATAATCGTAAAGCTAACCACGTGGTTCACTCATTTTCACTCATTCACCGCGTGCTGCATTCACTCGGCGTCGAACCTGCGATTGCGAAATTCGGTCACCGTTACCGTCACTACCAGTAGACGAACAATTCGGAGGGTTGGTGGCCCACCCGGGGTTGGCATCCCCCCCAAGAAAAAAAATTGAAATCGCAAAAAACTGTTTTATTTTCGTTTTTTTTAACTTAATATCTAGTAAAGATAAAATTGATTTAAATAAGATTCAAGGCATACTGTAGATTTACTAGATTTAAATTTAAGTAAAATGTCGATTGCACAGTCCACTTCGATAGCTAAATTTTTAAATATTTTTTTAAAGTTTCACGACGATCGCTGCTAAGTTTTATTTGTTAATTTCGCCGTGGGAGTTATAGCAATTATGTCGAGGGGGTTGGGGGGTGGGGAGGGGGGGGGGGGGTAAAATACTATCAATTTATAATAATGAGTTTCTGCGAAAAGTAGATTATGCTCGCAAACCGTATGTAGATACGTCAGACTGATGAAATCAGCAAAGAGTCATTCTACGAAAATGCTAATGGTTTAATGCATTGAGCAAAATGCCTGCATCATGATGAAAGTTTTCAACGACCACAATATAGCCACTTAGAGCCTGTAGTCTTTTGTCTTTTTATTGTTGTTATTATTATAGCCATCTGGTTAAACTTGTGTAAATCGTCAATCAAAAATCGAATTATTAACTGCTGGTTATAGAGACTAAAAAAATTTTTTTTTTTAAATATAAGTTTAGATTATTTTAAAAATAAAGCTACGGAATAAATTACACACTGTTATTTACTTTAATAAGATCTTTGTTGTTGCTAAATATTTATAATTTTATTTGAAACTTTTTTGAACACAAGCAACGTTTATGGTAGTCTTATTCTCAAAATTGACGCGTTTCTTTAACAATTCGCACGTTTTTTACCGCTATGATTGATAATTAAATATCGCGGATAGTATCTTTAATGTAACTCTATATTGTGCTTAATGTAAACTAATATTACGAATTGTGTAATATTGCGTCAGAAAATAGACAAAAATTCAGTCGATTATTATTCGTATTATGAAAACTATTATTATATTTTCTGTTGCCGCGTGATTAAAAGGTGTGGTAGTTTAAATAGCCAATGAATCTAATAAAACTCGTCGCTAATAAAAAAAACCTTATGTACATGACTATATATGGGCCTATTTTAAATATGACACACCCAAGTTAAGTTACAAAATTTACAATTACAATTGCTGTTAAATCAACTAAAATGACAATGCATAGGGATAACAATAGATTCGCTACACCCTTTAAAAACACAATGTAAATATGTGAAATTCTCTTATAAGAATAGGTGTAACTTTATTTCATCGCCCTAGTATAAAATATCACAATGAAAATAGTTTTTACTGGGTATTAAAGTAATTAATCTTGCATACAAGTACGAGAAATGTTTTGTAAATCAATTGTAATACTGTAATAAATGCTTCAAATCTAGCGGTTAAAAATAGAATCGTAGCAATAAAATGTACAGATATAAAAAATGTTTTAAATAGAGGATTAGAATGAGTTCAACTAACCTAGCATAAGAATAAAGCAACTCAGTGTATATATTTAGTTTATTTATTTCTGAACAAAACACCAATATAAATTACACGATCAATTGTAGAAGTATAAATAACTGGTTTGAGCGGCAACTAGAAAAGCAACCTGTGGAAACGGCCCCCCCCCATTTAAAAATCTTATTCTCACATAATTGATAAAAATGACTTACCAAAATTATAACAGTATACAACTTTGTTTATATTATTATATTTTAGAAAATTGCTGTTGAAATCAAACAATACATTTGTCTATTAAATGGACTATGTTAAGAGTCTATATAACTCGTATAATATGACATTATTTAAAATGTATTGGCATTAATATTTTTTTTTATAAATATCAATTGCTTAATTAGTTGCTTATTTAGTATAACTAATTTTGACAATATTTTTGTTTGCAAGCCTAATTTATAGCATTTGATCGCTAATGCTGTGAAAATTGTTAAAAATTGTTACTTTTTATCTGAATACATTAAGATTTGTTTCAATAAAAAATGGATCGTGTATTGCCAGTAATAATTGTAATATGTGGTTTTTATTGCTGTCGTGCTAAACATAATTACGATCTAAAAATGATTCAATGTTGATTAGTCAGAATTTAATATATATGCTGACTAGTCTGCATATTGTACCAGTTGCAACCAAGGACGCAGGATGGCTACTACCCCCTCACCCTCGCCACCCCGCCCCCTCAAGTTGGCCCCTTTTGTTCGCTACTCCGCTAGAGTAGAGGTTAATCACAAATGATTCAAAAGTATGTCAATGATGACGTACATCTACTTGAACTCAGCTAGTAAACAAAGCATTAATTATCAAGATAATGTAATGAAAATCTTCATTTTATTGTAATTCTAATTTATTATGGAATTACAATAGCCTCCGTGGGATCGTAAGGTTTTTATGTTAAGTATAAATGATAAATATTCATTCATAAATTCGTCAATCATTCATTTTAAATCGTTTTGTAAGATTTATGTTAAAGTTTATCTTAAAAATAAAGCAAAGATCAAGTTTTAATGATTTAGAAATGAATAGCATCATCATGGAGTCTTAATTTTAACAAGAAAAACATTTCTTAAATGATACGTTAAGTTTACGTAAAATAATATCCAGGCCTTAGCTACCATAGATCAAAGTTTACGAATAACATTCTATGCTTTTTTACTGTGTAATTTACTAAAACTTTATTCCATACAGTAACTAAACAGTCAAATCATTCATTAACTAATACATTCAAATTCCAAGTTATTACTTTAAAACAGTATGTTATATTGCCAATAATAAAATATTCCATGACTAAATCGAGCTAGTTTATTTGAAATATCCATACAAAGCAAGTATATATTCAAATTGTGTCATCATCTTAAAGATATCATTCGTACATCTTGTATTAATAATAATAATTACTAAAACGATGATTACGTGAAGCAAGTTATAATACATAATACAGAAATATATTTGAACGTTTTCTAGTAAATTTTTCCCTGAAAATTAAGCTTTGTTTAAATATGGATGGCTTTTAATTCGCAAACAATATGTCATCGAAATTAATTTTAGTTTTATTATTATAAATACTAAAATATAGAATATATTGGTATTTATACTGACTTAAAATCGTTACTTATTTACTGTACTTGGTTTTAATTCTCATTTAAATTTTCTATGAATATAAATAAGCATTTCGTAAGTATAGATTCGCTCGGATTAATTTACAATTGTTTACATCGTTTTGTTTACATTAGCCTACTATATCAAAGTTGTTATATATTTGTAATACATAATACTAACATTATTTACACACGTTTTTAGCCTACATATAAAACATGCGAAAGAAATCATATTGTAACTGTTTTCTATAAACTTAGTTTTCGATATTATGTTCTCAATTATATAGGCAAACCTTGAAAACAGTAAAACGCTAAAATAAATCAAATAATCATCTATAGAATAAGTCAACTGTCATATATTTCAAAAAAGCTTATAACAAATTTAGGATCACAATATAAAACCATTTATTTAGATTAATGATAATAAGTGTGACCTTCGTGAAAATGTAGTTTTACTTTTACTGCAAATTTACTTGAATTTCTGCGTAAAATTTACAATGAAATACATAGCAAAAGTTTGATTTATTTATATCATAAAAGATACACTAGACATAAAAATTATTTTTATTATGTCGCTAAAAAGAACTCGGATTAAGGCATACACTATGCATTCCTTTTTAGTAAACAACGGCTAAATTCCTGCCGAATTTCGACTATTATTGAATAAAAAGCGACATTAAAGTTCATACTTTAGATCTAATTATACTGAAATAAACTTTGTGCATCGCATAAAAAACATTTTAATGAAAATTAAAAACACTTTTCAGTCAACTTCCTTTTAAATTATCAGATCCACCCAGTCTCGCATAAATAAAAGCAAATAATAGCAATAAAAAAGAAACAATAAATGAATGAGGGTAAATTAAAAGCTATTATTGTCTCAAGTTATTATCATTTTTTAAACGCACGCGTTAAATTAGTCCTTCTTGCAAATACAAACGACGCAGTTTAAAACATGATTTATAGTCGAGTGAAAATGTTAAATAACTGATAAATAAACACATAAAATGTCTCCCCAGACATTAAATTCTGACCTTTGATGATAATTTTAGGTTCAATGCCATTGTATATATATTATATCTTTAGTCTTTTCATATGAAGTAAACAAGGCTACATATGCGCATTAAGAAATGTGAAATTCTCCAATGAAATATTTAATTGTATATCAAACAAGGTTTTGGTCCATTTTGAGGATCTAGAATGTTAAAATTTTACTGTAAAGAATTATAAATACTAGACCGAGGGATGAAATATTCCGTCAACATAAAAAGAAGAAATGTCTGATATTATTATTCGATATATAAAAACTTGTGTTTATCGTATATAAATAATAAAGCGAATTATGTCCTATATATCTAAATGCACTTTAAGTAAATCAAGTGCATTCCGTCAAATTTTTGTGAATTAAGCGACAATATGCAGAAAATAGACAAAAGATCCGACAATTGTTATAGACCAAATAACACCAAGACGAAAAGTATTTTATTATCAGAACGAAAAGGTTGATAAAAGTATTACTGGGTTATTAAAGCTGTACTATCGATGTGAGATAAAATTTTAAAATTTTTACTTTTCTGGAACTCAAGACTATTTGATTAGTTATAGACTATCGTGACTATCAGAGAAAGAAATTTTTTTTAGTCCTGCATATCAAGTTCTAAATTATTATTTTGTATTTTATTCAGGAACGTCATTTCAGTTTTTTTTAAGGGGGGGGCAAAACTTGGTTAGCTTGTTGAGTTGTTTATTTTTATGTGCAAGCCAGTGCTGCAAGATGTGCGCACCTTGTCCGTGACAGAATCGAAATTAAAACTGCTTTAATTTCGATTCATATCTTTTCTTAATTAGGGCCTACATAAGAGGCGCGTTTACGAATTTTAACCGTTGATTTTTAACTACAAAACAATCAGCCTATTAATATATTAACAAAAATATCCGGCTCCCCGCTAGACCCCGCTAGACCAATCAGACAAAGGTTCCCCGCTAGACCAATCAGACAAAATCATTCCTAACAAAAAAATGGCGACCACCATCTTTTCTGTTTACCCATGAACCGGGAATTCGAAGTGCGCATGCGACGTGCGTGTGA
>JAQIXG010001310.1:0-22971 GCA_034700105.1 Oconnorella tubifera
CCCCCCCCCCCCCCAGAACCGTTCAGTGAAAGTCATTATAATTTAGTAACTGAAATTATCATATATAAAATTGAAAGTGAGCGTTTGTACATTAAACGAAAACTTGGACTTCACAAATTTGAGAAAATGAAATTCTAATATACATGTTAGACTTCTATTGACAAATAATAAATTGTTTAAAAATATAAATTATCACAATGATCATAATTGATGTTTAATTATTTATTTTTAGACATTTTGCTAATTTTGTTAAGATCATTGTAGAAAAGATCATAGATCTAAAACAACATGAGAAGTTATTATCATATAAAATAACATGCCAACCTACACGTTAAATACACAATAAAATGTGAAAATATGTTTTAAAACAATAAAATGTAAAAGAGATGTTAAAATACATATTACATAATGCCATAATAAGACAATGTAGAAAAATAATCACCCTCAATGTGACAATTTGCAGTATCCCACTGCTCGTTCAAATATTATCGTAATAAAATGATAATCATCCTTTTCTACAAGAATCGAGGGAAGATTATTTTGTTTGGCAGGTGTTTTTCTAATGTGTTATGACAGCAGAGAGATCCAATCTCTCTTGTCACAAGATATTTTCTAGATTAACACTTCAGGCGTCATTTAACAACTCTTATATTTCATTATAGCAAATAAAATATAGTGTTCGTATTGAAAGAATGATCAATTGACATTAAACATTCTTATTTTTTATTTCTTTCGGACAATTTAGCTAAATCATATATCAAGGCTCATATTAGTAAACTTACTTGTTATGCTATACACCATACGGATAAAGTAACAGATGTTCGGTGATCATTTAGTATATCATCTCTCGATTACTGGAAACACTATTTTCGTATGTGGCTTTCTACAGCGGATTAACGAAATCGTTTCAGTATTATGGAATATATAATTGAAGATATTTTGCAAATATTCAAAAGTTCTGCTCAAGGACGCTCCCCAGCCGTACCATGTTCGGCGTGACAGACACCTCTCAAATCGCCGGATACGGCCGCTCACGCCGACGAGCCAGCTCTCGTACCCCCGCTCCAGATCTTTTCTGCTACGGCAAGAGAGTCCCGTGCAGCGGTCGAGCCATCAACTGGTTCAACATCAACGTCCGGGGGAAGACCTACCCGGTTTCCCCTTCACCCGACTGTATTCTTGCAACCACCCCTCGAATATGTTGCTGTAAGCCACGTAGAGAAGCGATCAACTGCATCACTCGGCTGAACAGCGGTAGCTTCACGGAGACACCCTGTATATGTAATCAGAGAGTCCGCATCAACGTCAGCGGGCAACATTTTGAGATCTACGCAGGATTGTTACTTCAACATCCGCACACTTTGCTGGGTAATCGACGAACGAGACGACCGTTTTACGATCGAGGGAAGGAAGAGTATTTCTTTGATCGGCATCGACCGAGCTTTGAGGCAGTCTTCGCGTACTACCAGTACGGGGGAAAGTTGAAGAGACCTTCGCACGTGCCTGATGACGTGTTTCTTGCAGAAGTTCAGTTTTACCAGATTGAACCTGATATCGTGGATGAATATAGAAGATCAGAGGGATACATGACGAGAGAGATTCAGCTGCCTACAAATGCAAAGCTTCGCAAGATCTGGCTTCTGTAAGAATTGTTTCACTTTAATTATTTTTGTACAATTTTCATTTGTTTGAATTTGTAATTTTTCGATGCTCAACACTTTTTAAACTTAAATTCTTCTTTAATTATGTACAGCGTTCTTATCTAAAGCGTTCTTTCGTATCAATGGTAATGCATCTTGATTTTGTGTATAATGAAGACATTTTTGTAAACAATAATTTCGCTTACAATAAAAAAATGTATGTTCAGAAATTTATCTGTATTGTTTGAGAGTTTTAATTAATTTAGGGTATGTTGCTTATTTTAATCCACAAAATATAAAAATTATCCTCTGAAGCTTAAATGTGTCTTATGTGAAAAAGATATTTCTCATGTTTAATATTTGCTTTGTTTGCATGTGCATTAAAACTACGTGTTATAACATCGTGTCTTGCTGCAAAGAGATAATTGATTTTCTCTCAAATACTCAGTGTCAGCTTAAAGTAATCTCAAAAGAATATTTTGTATTTATAAACTCATCGCTTTCACAAAATTTCGCTTCAGGATCTTCTCATTTTTCGTGTCTTTTCACAATACAATTGTTCATAAAATAATAATTAGCTAATGATACCAATCCTTTTACGTGTGAACGTTTCAGATTCTGTTGAAATTATAGTGCGACTAAATTGAGGCTTTGAGCGAAATTTCATTACGAAACATAAATGATGAAAATAAAGTTAAAGAAAAAATTTTAAATTACTTGAATAGATTCTTAATACTTTTAGTATCATTGATAATATTGTTATCAATGTAAAATTAATGGGAATTAATTTTAAAAAGATATAAAGATTATAGTTTTTACAAATAAAGCTGTTACTGTTAGTTAATTTTTATTCTTTGATCTATTTGACAGTCAGATTTATGCAGTTGTAATACTTTAGTTTTATTGATTCATTTTTATATTTATTTATGGAGCTTGGGATATGAATTGCATTTTTAAAATAGCCAAAAAATAACACTGATGTTTAGCATACGAAAAATTCTTAAAATGCAATTATATTCAAGAAATGCGTTCATTTTGTAAATTATATATTCATAAACTATAATTTAGACATCGATATTTGATAATATTTTATGACCATTCAATTAAACGAATGATGATGTTTATGCTCTAATCTTCTAGCAGTAAGATTCTGATCACTGTTAAAAATAGATACTTTTAATTTCAATTTGTACTATTATAGTGCGATTAGTTTTTTGAACATAGTAATAAATGGTATTTGAGTGTTGCTACTTTTAACAAATTTTAGAAGTAGCAACAGTTTAAAAACATTATATTTCCTATTATTTCGATACTGATCAAAATAATATTTTCATAGATATTAGATACTTATAAATGCTTTGAGCCTTTACATAAGCTAATGATAATACAAATACTATCGAATAATATCAATCAGCTTGAAATAAATTATAGACTAATTATTCTCAAATTTTCTCTGTTATCAAGTAATTAATTAGTGTTGTAATTAAATGTTCACCTAAAACAATAATTACTTGTGTATTATATACAATAATTATTATACCATAAAACTTAATGCGTTCTTTGAATCAATAGGTCTACGTTGAAATTATTTCATTTATTAATGACAGCTATGCATACAGGTAATGAATGAATATTGAAATGCAATATACATATACAATATACATCAGTTTCCACTAAATTTCTAATAACATTTTTAAGCGTCGTCGAAAGCAACAGAGTTGCTACAAGAGTTTTAGCTTCAATAAAGTCACTGCCGAATTAATCACTGTGCTGAAAAGTTCATAAAGTTTAGCAAATTATTGCAATTCTGAGTCTCGAACTTGAAACCCTCTCTTCCGTATTCGGACTCAGGATCATAAAGATTGCACAATAATTTAGCGATTATTGTATGTTAATGTTGGGCTATTATATTTTGTGCCACTACCTATTCAAGTTGATTGAAATTACAAACGCAATAAAAGAGTATTGATACTAGAACCTGAACTTGCATTATTTTACTTTGCGAATACGATTCTGTTACGTCGGTTAAAATTGTAGCATTCATTTATTTGTAAACAATTTTGCATCATTTATGGTTTTTCAAAGTTTACATGATGTTTCATTGCTTAAAGTTTAGAAAAATTATTTGGAAAATAACTAATTACTTGAAAATTTAGTTTTAGCTTACACCATTCTCCTTAAATCGTTTTAAATTAATGATACACAGTAAATGTTGATTGTATTGAATATACAAAAATCAGAAATGGACAAAATAAAGCAATAAAGCTTTTTTAAATGAGTTTAATATTTCTGCTATTGCTTTATTTTCCATCTTTTTAGAATTTCTTCGCAGACTTGATGCGATTAGTGAAATGATTGCACTTGATTGCACTTGCATTCTGGTTGCAAGATTTCATTAATTAAGAACCTCGGGGCTTTTACTGAAGCGACCAACAACAATTGATCTGATCTTTTTACATATTTTATATGATTATTTACTCCACTGATTTCACAATTGTGACATTAATTAGAAAGTAATCCGAAATAAATTCTAAATTGTAAAAGTTATCTAACGTGCAAATCTAAATTGACTGTTGTGGGATTTAAAATTTTCATATTTGACTACTAAAGTAGTTAATTAATGTATAAAATGTTAATAAATGAACTCTTTAAAGATTGAATTATATATCTAGTCATCTTTGTTCACTACTGATTCTCAAATTTATCGTATATCACAAAAAAAGATCATGAAATACCGGTAATTTTGAATGTCTAATTGAAATGAGTATTAATTTGTTTGTCTACGAAACGCAATGTCAGCTTTTGAACTTCGTATGATTAATTTGGCGCCAAGCCTTTGATGAAGGACTGGATAGGTATCTATAGACAGAGCGGAAGTTAAACAATCCACGTGATCTCTGTATTCCCCTTGGATCCGTGATCATTATAAGGGACCTCGCGTCTGATTTTATAGTGTGAATAAAATGCTCATCAATTTAGTAAAGTAATGAATTCATTTGTATATTTAACCTCTCTATACTTTCTGCTGGAGAAATCTCTGTTCACAAACACTACAATAGAATGTATAGATTTTATTATAATAAATTTTTATGGACACAACAATATTGTGCGCAGTGAATATTAAATAATTTTTAGCTCTGTGTATTAAATCTATGTAAATTTACAATGTCGGAATAAAGCTAACTTTATGAAATATTGACTGTTCTCCATTATTATTTGTCTTAATAAATTAGATGTTGCTTTGTATTTTTTTGCGTTTGGTAACTAATTAAATTAGTTTTTTAATAATTGTGAAGAATTATATAAAACACGAATGTATCTTAGTTTTTAATAATTGTTAGTGCTCTTGTTGTTTTAGAAAAAGTAATGAAGGAAATTTAAAGCTCTGTTTTATACTAAACTGCCAAAAATATCATTACAATATTCTTTTTACAAATAATCTCAACTGGAGACAAAGTTTAAGTGTCAACGTTTTGACAATATCTAATTATTTCTTATAATTTATTGAAACTTTATATTTTGGTTTAAAATGTAGGATTACGTAATTAAATAAATATTATAAAACTAAATATTTCATTTCTCTTCACACCAATTGAAGGTATGATAAAATTCTGTTTTATATACTTGATGCATATTTCGTAATTTTTTGTATTACCGTAAATACATTCCCAATTCTTATCACTACAGTTTCGAGCACCCGGAGACCTCTCGCTCAGCCTACGCCGTGGCCGTCATCTCAGTCATCGTCACCCTCGTCTCCATCGTCCTCTTCTGCGTCGAGACCCTGGAAAACTTCTCGGAGTCTCACTGCGAAGAAGGCGAGCTCCCCAACTTTCTCGACCCTTTTTTCGTCATCGAAACCATCTGCACGGCTTGGTTCACTCTCGAGGTAGTCATCCGCTTCGTGGCCAGTCCAGACAAGATCGCCTTCTGGAAAGACTTTAAGAATATCGTTGACGTGACGGCGATTGTGCCGTATTACGTGACGCTCTTTAACGTACTGTCGACGATGAGTTGCGCCGGAGCGAAAGCGAGTGCGTCGCTTGCATTTCTGAGGGTTATTCGACTCATTCGAGTTTTTAAACTTACGAAACATTCCGTTGGACTTCAGGTTTGTGGAGTATTTTTAAACGGTTAAAATTTTTTAATGTTTACAAGTATTTGGTATTAAAATTTTCGCTTAAAATATCAAAATATATGATTTGCGTAGAATATATATATGTGTTTAAGTTATCAAGCGTATATATCTTTTTATATATTCTTAATAGCGTAATTTTTTAATAGTATGCCAGAAATAGATTACAAACTTTTGATAGTTAAACTAAAGTATGTAGGGCCCATATAACGGTATGTAAATGTATAAACCAGTGTACACAAGTCCACAATACGATCTGATATTGTCTATATGACACTTTTCCTTCACAAATTGAAAGTTAACTCGAGGCTATAGTCATTTGGCCAATACTTGATAGTGCGACAAATGAACATTGTGAAATCACTTTTTCTCGTCTGATTATCTTGAAACATTTCTCTTTAGATTTGCCCTCAGGGATTTTATGTTAAACAAAGCAATCATTACTGCAGCCTCATCGTTCGCATATCAAAGTGTCGAGTATATAATTGGAAGTGTAAAATCTGTTAAAGAAAATTCAAATCAATGCTTTCAAAATGCCATTTCTTAAATAAATATTAATATATAGACATTTGAACTATTTTATGTCATTTTTGTTATAAGCAGTCAATGAAAAATTAATTTTTATGTAACAGTAATTGCAGTTACGTTAACGAATAATCTGCTATAAAATTATTGCTATCATTTTGTTTTATGCAGATTCATTATAACAGCCACACATAGTATCATCTTAAATATAATGGAGTTTCTGTGTCGGTCGCTCATTTTCCTCTCTTGCATTAAGTTAGATTATTGTAAATCAAACATTTTCTTATTTCAATATAATCAGTTACGAATTTTTGTGGTGTGGGGGATTCATAAAGCTCGTCCCTCGAAATGATTGACAAAGTAATAATGATTTATTTTGTGGTACTTGCTCTCCCCTCACCAGACATTACTTTCTCTCACAGTTTCTTCCATATATATATATATATATTTATATATATATATTTGCCACTGTTGCAGAGTAGATCAATGCGAGTCTATGGAACCTCGAGTAATATATCACAGATATGTATTTATATTCATTCAAATGATTGATCGAAATTTGAGATTTACGATTTAATCAAGTTAACCAACGAAGCGATGGACTTTCGCAAATGTCAAGTCCAGTTTTTTGACAATAAAACAAGCAAAGGTTCGCCGGTCTTTCTATTTCATGACTACTTGAGTTTTCTATTACAGTGACAAGATTATAACCCGGAAAAGGACCGATGTATTGGACGCCCTAGATTTTACACTATATATCATCTTTATTCGACAATATAACGACCGAAAGGAACTCACACATAAGTGAGGACATCTATTTATAGTTCCGTACGATTATGTTTTAAGCAAATCGTGTACAAAGCCCTTTAAGTAAATAAAAATAAGCACGTAGGCGTACATCTAAATTCGTATAAAATAAATAATTAAGAAATTCAAAAAGATAAATGTGATAGGATAAATTTTGCATGGCATTTCTAATTCGACAATAAATAAAGATATAAAGAGGCGCTTAAAGAGAATTGTATATATCTGAAATAAATTGTTAAATCAATTAAATTATCGGTCTTAAGAAATATGCATTTTATACTAATCAGAAAATGAATTAGATATGAAACAATAGTAATAATTAGAATTATTTACACCTTTAAATAAAACATAACATCAACATTGTAAAATACAGAATGTAAATAATCGCTACATTCTCACGAGTCTACAATAATATCAGCAGAAGATTATGGCTCCCTAAATCATAATTAATTTAAATTTCCTTTCATAAATTTACTTTCAAATAAAAATTATTAGATGTGGTCGAAATTAGTATAATCTACAATAATTATTGTATCCATTAGCAAAATCAATTTTTCATTTATTTTAATTTAGACTTCATTTCATCATTTCTCTACAAGAGCAACACACTGTAAAAAATTACAGTGAAAACGTGATAATGAATGATAAAAAGGGGATTGATAAGTCAAAATTAACCACTGTTTTCTTTATTAATATCCTTCTTATATTCTGCAAATAACGTTATATAAGCCTATTGTGCAAATAAGATTCCACTATTAGTTTGATTTACTGGAAACAGACGTCTAATAAGAAAATCTCTGCAATAGAAATTCATTATTAGCCGAGAAACCACGCTTCATGCAATTTTCATGAAAGGTACAACTTGGTATTGCATTTAAATCGCAGTTGACTTGCTATTTGGTAAAGAAATGTTTACTTTATTTATAAAATGTGGAAACTATAACCAAATAGTTTCTCTGTTATCCAGTGAATCATGGTCTACTTTTTTTTACTAATTTGCATTCCGTGATAATTATTAATGGAAACTCGTCGTATTACGGCTCTCAACAAGGGTTAGGGATGTGATTAGAATTCAAAATATAATCGCCTCAAATATGCACGAGATTTTGTTTAAAATGTAATGATGTTGATCATGTTAGTTTCTGAAAGCTTTCACAATTGCATTACGAGAATATAGGCCCTACTAAGTATTAATAATAATAATTTTTTCTCATGAAAGAAAGCTGAGTAACTTAAATAATATTTACAGATATAGTTAAGCCTGTTGACTAAAATTATCATTTTAAATATTATTTTTAATTGTACACGGAGTATGGAAAATAAAATAAATCAGTCTTATTTACAATAATCAAACATGCCTGCTGTCTAAATGATGTAAACTCTCAACAAATTTTCATGAAATTATTTTGCTATGCAGTGTTCAGTTGAGTTTACGGATACAGTTTCGCAACCTTATCATATCTTAATTGTCTAGTGATTGTCTCTTTCAATAAATTGCATTTTTTATCCTTTGCATCGTTAAGCAAACAAAATAAACTTTAGAATTCTGCGATATTTTTTATGTTATATTTCTTCAATTTAAATTCATATTTAATGAATAATGTAGTAAATATGTAAATTCTTAACTTATGTAGTAAAAATCTAAATTCTATACTGTAAATTTTTGCTATAACTTAATGAAAACTAAATTATCATTCTAGGTGCTAATCCTCACGGTGAAAGCCAGCAGCGAGGAGCTCGGTCTCTTCCTCGTTGTCCTCCTCGTCTGCATGCTCGTCTACTCCAGCGCCATCTACTACGCCGAACTAGGCATCCCTAACTCAGCCATCCATAGCATCCCAGACGCCTTCTGGTGGGCAATCATTACGATGACTACTGTGGGCTACGGGGATAAAGTACCGGTCGGGATACTCGGTAAACTAATCGGGTCCGCATGCGCGATTACCGGAGTCCTGACTCTAGCGATGCCGGTACCGATACTGACCGGTCATTTTAACCGATTCTACTCACATCGAACAGGGAGAGTTAAGCACGCTTATTAGTTAAGTATAGTTTTGAGATATAATACATATTTGGAAAATAAATACATTAGAAGATTTGGAAACATAGAAGTTTTATGTTACGTGTATTCATATCAGATGACAGGTATATTTTTTGCTCATTGCGATTTCGTTGGTTAAATACAGAGATGATATAATATTGTTTATATAATTTATGATTTTTGTAACATTCTGTGGTTAATATCTCTTGCTTTCTACTTCGTGAATCTCAATAAAGATATTCTTGTATGACTAATCTTTTATTAAACATAAAAATTTATTATACTATAAAATTAAAAGATGTTATTAATTTAAATGTTTCTTACAGTAATCAGAACTATAACAAAAAATAACAGATTAGAATAATTTTGTATAAAATAATGCAGTTAATGAGAACTTGGAGCCTATATTTGATTTATCTGGAGTCAGCAAGCTTGATGTTGCACAACTTTACATGTAATAAAGCTTAATATATGCCAAGGATGCATTAATTTTCAATGCCCTTTAGACAAGCGTGCCTGGGACTCTGAAATGAGAGGGGATTCATCAAATTTGATTGGCTTGCAAAGACAAAAAGAAAAATCGATGAAAGTTCTTATGTTTATAAAATGAGATGCCCATTTCGTTATTGTTTTACATAGAAATAATAAAATAATATTTTACTTAAATTGGTGTTTCTTGATTGAAATCACAGCATTCACGATTTCAATCAAGTTTTATTTTGATACATTTAGTGTACGATATAAACAGATTGAACAAGTACAGTTATCAATTGAGTTCTCACTGGAGCTGTAGGATAAGTTCTAATCATAGATTTAGTATTTCTGCAGATGATAAAGTTTGTCATCAAAAGATAATAACTGTCCTGTTAGATTATCTAAAATAAATCTACAGGAAAGATTGTCAACAGACAGAAGACTGCTTCGAAACCATGTGGAGCTTAATAATAGTTCCTTCATGTCAGTATATTGTCCTGTTGAGAATCATATCGATAGAAATAACCTTTAAACTAAATAACTTAAAGAACTAAATATCATCATTCTTGATGATTATTATAAAGTTAAATTATTGTAAACTACTTTTTAAACAAACATAACAATCCATTCCCGTTGAAATCGTACATTTTTAAAATTGTAAAGGGGGATAGAGGTATGCACTCTCGGTAAAATTAGTTCTGGATAGTTCTAAACGGATGACTGTGTTCTTCCCTAAGTCCTAGAAGAAATTAGAGAAGCAAAGCTGACATGATTTAATATTGCTCTAAAATTCCAGCACCGTTCATTAGGACTTACAATCCGGAAAATAATTAGTCGTAAGTGGAAGACTTCGTGTAGTGTAATATTATGCAGTGCAGTAAAGTATTCGAGAAAGTTTATATATATCTTATGTATGTGGTTTTTCTGCCTCTATGCACAAAGTTCGTCTAATTCATCATATATAGCTAATTTATATATTATACAACTTCTTTTTTAGTATCCGAAAAATGTAGCATTCTGTTTTTTATTAAAAGTCGATCATTTCATTGGTCCCCATTTTGGTATACGATGCTACTTTATTAGATGTTGATGAGAGTCTACTAAAATTCGAGATTCTCACAGCATCAATTCAACGAGAAGCTCGTTAGTTTTACTGAATGACTTCAAATAAATGTTTTCAAACATTTTCTCAAGTTAAAACTGTAAACATTTGTTATCGAGAAACATAAAGTGATCGAGAATCCACAAGACCCATTGCGTCCAAACCTCTGAATAACTGCTTTCATTGTATCCCTGATCGTTATCCGTTTTACATCTCTTACTTGAGCTCATTCTATTTATCTCATTTCTAGCTATACTCAGCCCCCCCCCCATCCCTTTCACTGATATCCTTGTTATAGACCAATCCGTACCACGATGCGATCAATCACACGCGACGAATTAGCAAGTTTACGGTTTATAAATCCTCTCAATCGAACGCAATCCACCGTGTATATTGCGGACTTCCTCGTGAATCAGTAGTAGTCGTCAGCAAACGAGACAGGTAGAATAGGGTGTGTTTGTATATCATGCATTGTTATACATGAATCATTTTTCCACTATAATTATTGATACCAGATAAATAGCGATAAATGTAATGCTTTGATTTATTATAAATATAATTCAACCGAGAGGTCTCAGGTTTGCGTCTCATCGTGTTTCGCAATTCTGGGCTTTGGTAATAAGATATTGATAAGATATATGTGTTGGTTTTTCTTCAAAATGAGTAATATAGGCAACAACTTGATATTGAACTGTATCATTTAAACCTAATCATAATTTATTATCATGAAGTCATGAAAAATGAAATGAAATCTTTAATATCTTTTTAATTTGTTTCTTGCCTTTTTACTTTTATTATTGCATGTCTGATTCTGTTATTTGTAACACCAAGCAATACAAGTACTAGCGCTAGGGTTAGGAACGCTAGCTATTTTACAAGAACCCTAATGGCGTACCTTAACGCTAATAATAGATAGCTGTGAAGACGCTTGTTTTTTAATATCGCAAATATTTTATATGGCAAATCTGGTAATATCCACAAAACAGTAATGGTAGAATATAATAATGTATAAATAATACATTATTTAGCGCCTATTGCTATGAGGGGGGGGGGGGGTTCTTGAGAATCCCAATCTATCTAAAAGAACCCCAGATAGCCTGCCCTGTATTATCTATAAATTGTCATTTAGTACTTCTGAATTTGGATTAGGCGACTCACAAAAGAATTGACCCCTACCCCTTGGCGACTAACTAAGAGTTCATTGCTATGAAGGCTTTCACTTCGATCATAAAATTTTCCACATGTTAAACGCGTGTAGTAAAGTTGTTTTTAGTGCGAAGCTATCTGCAGTACAAAATAAAACTAATTTAAATGAGTGCAATGAAGCACAGAGCAAATTCGACTAAAATGACTTAAAAGGAATCTCCAAGTACAAAATTAGAGTGTGTCCAGTTGAATTAGAATAAATGTAAAACTCAACAAGTGGATGTTTCTCTCGTTTTTGCCGTGTGAGTAGTTTTTTATTGTTTTTTCCTGTTCGAAATAATTTCATGTTATACAAATTATTTCATACTATGATAAAAATTGATTTTGCAGCGATGCCATCAAGTTTTTAATACTAGACCGTACGGTGTTTGAATCCGGTGTACTCAGATTTAGATGCAGTGTTTTCTTTTAGTCTGTTCATACTTCGCTTTCTCGTTATTTTTGATGATTTACAACTGGTATAATTATACTATTTTACGGTAAGTGCAAAACTGCGGGAAGACAGATTTTTAGCTGTGGTTTAATAATGAATGTCTCTGTACAAAGAAAGATAACTTATTTTACGGAGACTCATCAAGTGTTCATCGGTGCTACAATGAATGTAATAGGGTGCAAAACAAAAGATAAGTTACAGGTGCATTGTAAGATTAATCCAAAGATGGTTCATTTCATTTGACTGCGACGCTATACAACCTGTTCGATGCATCAAATATGATTTCTATTGCACATCGCGTCAAACAATTCACAATTTTTCAAAAACTTTACATTCTTAACAATAATATTAAGCACTATTTCTTTAGCATTCAAAATGTTAAATTTAGAACGACAACATAGTTGAATATCAAAATTAGGACTTAATAAGCCAATGATCTCAAAAAATTCTTAAATATTTAATTTGATTCTAAGTTTTGATACGAAATATAAATTCTAACTTAGTTTTAATATGAAAAAATCAATAATAAATAAAAATTCTACGATATTCAATATATGTTTTAAATGTTAACTTTAATGTTTTCTAGACTATCATTATCACTCTTTCTTCATATTACATAAAACAATCTATTTCTATCTCGTTAAATATAACGTTTTTCTTTATTCGTTTCACTAGAAACAATATCATTTTTATTTTGTCTGCTGCCCGCCCCGTCTGCCTATCTTGCATCAATTTATTTATTCATCAGTCTTTCTTTCTATGCTAAGATCATTCCATATGTCCGCCGTCTTCTTTCATCTCATTGCAATCAACGAGGGTGTGTATCTTTCAGACAGATTTACCACCGCGCAATAAGCAATAATATAACCCAACGATGTGTCTATAAACTGCATCGGGCAAGCGGGGCCACGATCTCGTTACTTGCCATTAAACACGAAATTTCGCCGAGCATAAAAAGCTTCTTATCGTAAATCGACAGACCTAACGATACAGAAAATTAATCTCGCTGTCTGGCTGGCTGTGCAGGAGAAGTATTTCTTGAGATATGTCTATAAATGAAACGAGTTCTTTTGAATTTGTTCTGTTAATGAAATTAAAAAAATGCAACTTTGGTAGGCTGTAATTTTATCCAAAGTTTTTGAAAGATATATGCAAGAGATGAAGGTACCTCGATAAAACGGTCCCTTCATATATTAACCCAACAAAACTGCCACGTTTATTCATTTAATAACCCTAACTATAACTAACCCTAAACTTAACCCTAATTTTGTTACTAACCCAAGATTTAATCTTAGTCTTAACCCTAATCATAATACCAACCATAATTCTAAGAAGTAGTAGCTTAAGCCGATTTTGGCTTAGGCTATTACTTATTAGATTCTAAGACGGCAAATATTGACGGGTCAATGTGAAAAAATAAATTAACATAGATTAAGCCACATTATATTGTAACTTTCAATTAAATACAAAAATATAGAGAAACATTAAAAAAACATCATTAAAAACATCGTATTTTAAGAATCGCTAAAAATTAACAAATACTATTCAGATTCACGCTTAATCATGATCATTACATGCCATCGAGATTCTATCACATTGAACCTTCATTTATGCATTCACCATAGATGACTTCTCTAAATCGCATTCAAGGCTTGCGATCTCGAGCAATAATGTAAGTTGAATAAATCAAATGATAAATATTGATTCATTAAGCAAGTTAAATTTTAAACTTAAAACCGATATACAATATAATTATAATCGTTCGAGATTGAGTAGACTATTAATACAGATCTGCTGTATGAAGCGAGACTAATCTGACGTACAGATAGTTAATAGTAATTAGACAACTTCAAACTTGCATTTTAAAAGTATACTTTTTTATTCAATGCTTCTTAATATGGTGTATATAAAAAAAATTGTGGTCTCAAGAATGTTTTCTATATTTATCTTCTACATGTGATACCCTTTAGAAAACCGCGTATTAAATTTTGCTCTGGCTGTAAATCTAAGAAAGATTTTAAAGCAACCTTGCAATGCAACAGTCAAATTTAATGGAATCATAAACGTCTGCATCTTAGAGATAAAAATGTTGCCCATGAAACGTGTATATTAAGTCTATACTGTATATTGCTAGTTGATATGCTCTGTCGACAGTTAAACAAACTTACAGCTGTTCAAATATGCGACACAAGTTCTATATTACAGACTAACAGTATTATATCTCATAAACTTGAAAAGATTTTTAATATCTTCGAAGATTTTAGTTCTTACAAAATGTTTATCTTCTATTCTAGACAATCAAAAAATTAATTGAAATTATATACACTTGAATATATAATAATTTCTTAACATAACTATTATTAAAACTGCTTAGTCAAGGCAAAGTGTTAGCTTATGAATAAATACTGTAGTATACAACAATTTGCGATTAGTCTAGAAAAATGTTTAAAAATCTAATATTTGTTTAAATTTCATTGATTTAAAAAAGTGAAAATACTTAATATTTCTAAATTAATATACTAGATCATGTATCAAACTAGCAGCAAAGACTATCAGACGACAGCATAAAAAAGAAAAAAAGAAAAATGTTTAAATCTGAAAAATCATTTTATTGTCAACTATCAACTATATTTCAATATATCAACTATATTACTAATATTTCATCCAATTTCAGTAGTAGCCTTGATTCAATGGCACTATTGAGAATCCTTGGATCTATCTTGATAATATCGAGTTACAGACAGACGAACTTAGCCAATTATTATATTAGATACGGCATAATCAAAATATTGAATACAAAAGCTAATAAAAGAATAATGATTAAAATGTTTCAAAATATTAAAAAGTCACTTCGTATAAGATTAGAAATATCATTAAACATTTAACAATTAATCAAGTTATCATTTTACTTTATAACTGATGTAGGCTTAGTTTTTTTTATTTATTATTTGCAAAATTTATATTTGTTTACTTTATGCAACTAAATTAAAGCTCAGCGAGGATAGAAACCTCGCGTAGAGCAAAAGGGCAAAAGCTCAACTTGATCAAATTTGTGAAAAGTAACATATAAAACAATTCACTCAATTTTTTCTTTACAAAAATGGACAAGATATTATTTAGTGTTACAATCTTACAATATCTTTATTCCCTATCTGTATTGGTTAAACTTGAGCTTATTTTTATATCAAATGTCAAGCGTTGCTCGTTGACATCCAGTTGTCGTGTCCTGCAAGCGTCTGTACTTGATGATTTATTCTTCTCAGACAAATTCACTCAAACGAGATTATCCACGAAGTCGATACGACGACAGAACCCAACAAAGTGCAACATTTGATGAATTAGTATCATACGATGTAGATGTTGTATAATTTCAGTGTTGCTACTGTGATTACAAAGGAGCTCGCCATTTAAGAAAGGATTCCCAATATTACAACAACTTTCTATGATTAAAGTAGTATGTTTTATTTATATATATATATATATTATCTGCATGTTATATTGCTATATATAGATATTGCTAGATGTATCGTATTACTAAATTACTGTTTTATGTTATTGAAACAACCAGAAAATCAAGATACAACGCAATGTTTAGAAGATTCATTGTTGTTAAAAAAAGATAAACAAAATATTTAAATAATTGTTCATATATATGGAACAATAATCGCGTAAGTTTAACGTGTTGATGAACTCGAGGTTCAAATATTAAATTTACGTCTCAAGTATTAAAAATTATAAAATTAAACGTTGAGAAACATGCTCCACCCACAGCCCAGGTATGTGTGTACCTTACACATTCCGTCATATAAAAATTGATTCGAAAAATGTAGAAGTCAGAAGTAAATCTGACGTAGAAGTCAGAAGTAAATCTGAACAGCAAAACTGTTCAGATTTTTGTCATAAAACAAACAAATTAAAGTAAAGTACCAGACCTTTTTAAAAGTAGACAACCTTTTTTACATAACCTTACAATATTTATTTGAGTTTTCAAAAGATAGTTACAATTTAATTAAGGCGGCTTACGAAAGAAAAAAATATCTCAGTGCTTTAAAACTTTCACTGCATTAAATAGAATAAAATACAATTTACTATAATTTAATAAACGTATGAATAGTAGGAAAAACTGTTGAAACAGTACGTATCATTATAAATATTGTTACTATATAAACTGAATCATTTAACCCGCGTTCGCAACTCTGCCTTTAAAAACATTTTTCATTTTAATTGGTACAAAATTAAATAAAGATACACTGTAGATAAATATTGTTCTATAGCATTCCTTGACCTAAATTTAGTACAGAAAGGTTTTTAGCATTCAACTGCAATACTACTGTGTAAAAACCTGAGGCGATCCCCAGCTTATCGAATCAATTAGATTAGTCAAATTAGCTGTCTGTCACAAGTGCGAGCTTACTATAAAGTAAATTTTTTACAAAATTGACTGTGAAGTCAATGCATCTGAAGGCATGCAGCGCGCAAGATTGTTTTGTAACCGCATTAAACGATAGTCCACTGTACAGCTAAGGTCCAAATCTATATTACACAGAATGATTTTTAGAAAATATTGTTAAAAAGAAAGTTGTCTCATTCCTATCCAGTAATTTATGAATTATAAGGGATACTGCAAGAAATTACATCGCACAATGTAAAGTAAGCGTTTTTTATATTAATTATGACATTAAGAACTGGTCGACAGATTGTGACAGCGCGTTATAAAATCATTGAAATTGCGTATATAGTTAATTTCAGACCAAAATTGCAAATTAGCCGAATTTACTACATGTGGAAAAACAATTTAGGTATAGACAAGCGTATAGCGCATATGTAAGTGTATAGACACTTACATTTGTAACAAATTCTAAAAAAATACAAAATTAAACTCAAATTCCTATGATATTTATGTGATGATTTGATTCACCCATTGGTGAATTACTCTTTGCTCAACTGCACATTTGTAATAATGTACATCATAAGATTTGGAGTTTTAGAATAAAAACAAAATAATTTCTTAGCCTTTGGGAGTTGAATGAGCAATTGCAGGGATCTGCTGTAAATCTTTCCTTGCCTAGAGATCAAAGATCCCTGAACTGACAGTGACATATGGTCCACCTGAGAATGATCCCCTGATCTTTGATTAAGAATAATTCACCTAACTTCGTCTTAAGAAGAACAGTTTGGACATTTATTAACTTTGTACTGCAAGGAAAGAGAATGACGCGATTTATTGACTGGAGATTTCTGCTCACCCAGCTGCAGTGTTCAAGTGCACAGATTTCATCCAGTCAGGTCTCAACAGAGAACAAACTTGACAGGTGATGAAGTGCTACCGAATATTTGCGATGACAAACTATCGAGTGAAATAATCAGTTAAATTTGCTCTTTATGCTATAGCAAGAGTGATCGATGAAGGGTGTATGATTATACAGTAGTTTAATTAAGAGTTAAATTGATTTACACCTGTAAAATGTTCAGAGAAGGAAATTATCGTGATTTTTGCTGTCAAATTTAAATTTTATTGCATTTATTTATTTCATTTATTTTGATAGTGTCTTCAAAGTTATAATTTATTAAATTTAGAGAAGAAGCAAATAAAGAAATTGCGATTTAATAGTACCATTAGTCTTTTTGGATATTAAGCTTAATACTGAAACCATACCTAACAAATAGTGGCTGTGAATTAGGTAGAAAAGATATTTTGATGATTGACTTAGACGCCCCCAAGCCCGATTGTGAAATCTCTGTTTGCCACAAAACTGACAGAACAACATGAACAGCACGTTTTTATAGCAGACATGCATTACGTAACTGGACTGTGAGCACTTCGTAAAATTAAGTTTGCCACAAATGAGAAGCAATCAATATATAACTGTCAAAAAATCAATGCAATCAATAGTTAAACGGTCTAGGCTGCAAAAAAAGAACCGAGTCTGATGTCATTAGATTCAGTAGAATACTTCTAATAAAAAGAGGGTTTCCCAGAGGAATTCACACTTCTGTATTCACAGATTGAGTATAAGCAAGCTGTAGGGAGAGATCCAGGGATGCTGAGGACAAGAAAGAGAAGATACGTAATGAAATTATTTTGTCGCAATTATTATAAAGTAGTTTTCAATTACTTTCTTCTAATAAATTCGCTATTCTACATGATACAGCAAAGATGAAAGCATTGATGTCGCCTCATTTCAAGATCGCGAATGCCTGTGATCTCTTGATCATTAAAATAATTTATTTTAATAAACAACCCTTGAACATAAAGTTGTCAATCAACTATGTTGCTTCAATAAAGTTCACGCGTGATTTAAGTCTTATTTAGTTTAAAGCTCGATTGTATTTTAATGCTTTAATTTCTGTTTGATTTTAAGGTTTTTGCCATTCATATACCTTCACTAATCAAGTGATGCACTTTTAATCGCCAATTTTATTTATAGCCATATCATAAAATAAAATTGAAATGTTACAACGATCATATAGTAAATGATGTCTTGTCAATTTTGTCTAAAGTAATCTAGACACCGTTAAAATTTGCTCTATTGTACAGTATGTGCCTGATGAATTTCATAGAATACACGCGTGATTCTATTGATTCAACTAACCGCTTATCTCGCCACAAAAAACATGCGGTCAATCAAGCAGAGTTTTTAAATGATAAATATTTCGCGAGATGACAGTCTTCAACGTAAGTATCGAGCAATTGAGACCAAATGATAGGAAGCGATCATTCGTAACTAATAGTCAGTCATATTGGTTAAGGCATATAATAACGCGTTAAATAGGCGTAACAAATGATTACAGTATTCATCAGCAATTATTCGAATCGATCATTATTTGCGTAATTGTTGTTTACTAATAATCCAATAACGGCTAGATTTTTTTTTAAATTAAACAAATTTAATTGTACATTTGCGATAATATTTACAAATTTTCCAAAGTCAGTCAATTTCATCCGCTGAAAATGATTATTCCAAATATGAAAGTATGCCTTATTATAAGCTTAGTAATATACTATATAATATGCTAATATGCTAAAACAGTTTTTCCTCTGTCATATCCTATTGAATTTCTGTCATTAAATAAAACTGAGATTTTTGAATTGCAGGCTACATGGATTAGATCATTAAAGACATAACGCCTCTGATTTCATTTTGTTGATCAAAGTTAGCAATATAATGCGATATGTTTCAATATTCTTTGATCTAATAGCTTTGATCTAATAATTTTAATATTTCATTATTGTTTGAAATCAGTTTCTTTGAAACATTGTATCAGTTTCATTTGTTAATTATCTGTTGCATTTTCGGTCAACTTTATCAAGATAACTCAAAACCGAACAATAATTATTATTTAAGTACACATCTAAGATTTGTTTTGTAGATTATTTTACGTACCAACTTGTTAACTTGATGTAAAGCGATATTTACTGCTAGACATTTAAATTTAGTTCAAAAGTAAAAATTCAAAACGCAAAAAAATATTTGTTACATTACATCGATTTTAATTACATTTCCTATTCGGGAGTCGTCGAGTAGATTTTATAGTTAAACATACTATGGTTTATTTTTTGTTTTCAGTAAATTTTTTATCTACATGTAAACTTACCCATCACAGCATCACACCTCTTCATTAAATTCATCAATAATCATCATGGTAATTGAGAATTTATTTTGGATTATAAATGACTAACTTTGTTCTATCTACAATGACTTCATTTTAAAGGTTAATTTTATAGTCAATTACTATTTAATATACAAGTGATACAAGTGCTATAGAATTTAAATTTAGTAGCAACATATTATCTGTCCAGTACTGCATATAATCGTGTTGTTTTTTATCAAAAAATTCTCATCGAATAGAATTTGTACAAAATTGACATTATTTTTATTTTCAAAGTAGTCACTCCGAAAGTTTTATCAAATGTTCATTGCTTGATCCATCCACAAAACTCAATTGTTTCTGTAATTTCTTTTAATACCTTAAATGAGTTTGCAATCCAGAATATTAAACTTCTGAGCTATTCAATTTGTATTTAAATTTATAGTTTTTAGTTATTAATTTATCTCTTTATTTAGTTTGCAATTGAAAATTGTAACGCGACTATATAACTTTAAATTTATCTTGCTGCCATAATTTTGCTTTAATGTAAGGTTAGGGTTAATTCTACATCATCGTAAGAATATATTACATGCGATTAATTTACAATTTATCTTTCACCCTATTCATTACACAAATTAATTAATACAATATTTCTGTAATTATATGATCTAATCAATATTAATCTTAATCTTTTTTAGTTTATTTTATTTTATTTAATACGAAATTAATTTTTTTCGACAAAGCCGAGTAAGTCAATAGATGCAATTATTGTCTGTAACTGTGTGAACTGTGTGATCCATTGTGCTAGTTACATTTCTGCAATGGTATTTTGTATCCAAGGAATAAACTCTGAAACTTTTGTATAGATTCCTGGAAAACCCGGACGCGCACATCCTAAACCAGTAGAAACTATCCCAACTAATATCCACGAGTTTTCTTTACGATTATAGTAGACCATTGGTCCGCCGGAATCGTGCTAAAAACAAAAGAAATTATGGATAATTATAAAAGTAATAGTTTAATAAATATAAATCCATAAAGTTTATTGTAGTAATTCTTATAGCATAAATATTATTAATGTATGAAAGTACGACTACAGTAACTGTTGTCATTATTACAAAATGTTTTATTTGTGAGTAATAATTACAACTTTTAGATTTAACAATGTGATTAGTGATAAGAAAATTATCATAGCACTGAAATGACATTTGTGACCGTTAGTAGTAAACAACTTTTCTCTGCTTTAGAAAAAGTTGTAAAGCCACACAAAAAAGTTATCTACAAAAGTTGCTGAACTTCTAGCTTTTCTATTTTTCATTGCTCGCATTGAACATTATACTGGACAGATAGTAATTCTTGCATACCTACCTGACAGGCATCTTTGCCTCCGAGTTCAAATCCGGCACATAGCATATTATGGGAGATGTTTATCCGAACGTACTGCACTATCTTTTGATAAAGTCTGTTGCACATCGACCTTGAGATTATCGGTACTTCAACGTGTTGTGTGAAGTTTGATAATTTTCCACCTGCGGTAAGAAAGAGTTTTTAAAGCATATTATTTTTTTGACATAGTACTATAAGGTACTATAGTTCTATTAAGTACTATGTAAAATTAATCCTTATAAGGCATAATGATCAAAGATAAATGATTTGAATAAGCGTAATGATCACTTATATATTATTTTAGATGCAAATATATTTTAGCTTACTATGACCGCCAGAGAAAAAATAGTGTGAAAAACTATGAGTTAAGAAACTGCGTTTTGATTTTGTTAATGTGAACAATTTTTCTTAAGTTATAGTCTCATTTATTAATAATTCTTTTTCTCTTATTGATAATTTATATTATCATTTATATTGATATATTGTTGTGATAACATTAGATTCATAAGTAGGCTACCCTCTTCAGAATGACCCCATCCAGCTGTGATACAGGTTGTACCAGGAGGGTATTTATCCTCCACTGATGGAAGGCAGATGACATTAACATTGTTGGAAAGCCTCAGTGGTCGCGCCAGCTTTACCATTGCGATATCAAAGTTAAAAGTCTTTGGCGCTATTAAATATAGTACCAACAGTTATACTACATGTAATTGCTTTATAAATTAAACAACATGTTTAACTGTGTAGTGTGTAAGGTCATTGAACAATAGAATATTTCTAGGTTAATTAAATATTTCATAATATGCCTTCTACTGTGGTAGATTCCTGGAATTCAATTTATCAATTAATTAAATAGCCAAATGGTATTTCAAAGCTTCTTATTAAAAAATTGTGAAGTATTATGATTTTGTAAAAATGTAGATAAATATCAACTTTTATCTTCTCATATTTAAAAATCTTTAAGAAATTTAAATCAGTTTGTAACATGTCTTATTTTTTAATTTTACAAAATGAAAAAAAAAACAAAGTAAAAATCAATCAAAGTAAAATCAAGCTAGGGTAGGTGAGTGTGATTCTTTATATTTATATTTACATAATTATATTATGTAACTATTGTGGACTATTCGTCAACGATATTCGTTATACAAATAGGATATTCGTATAATGAATATCCTATTTATATAACGAATATCCTATTTTATCAAGGATATTCATTACACATTAAGTTTGGGAATAAGCATTAGGGTTAGGTTTAGGATTAAGGTTAGGCTTAGGGGTTATAAAAATCGTCCATTATAAGAAGGGTCCTTGACGAACAGTCCGTTGACGAATTGTATCTTGACGAATCGTCCTAGCACCAAATTTCTTTACTCATACACACGTGTATATGGATACATACATACAAACAGACACCCAGGACAAAAATTACCATGGTAAAATCATAGTAAACTTACCATGATAATAACAGGGTATTTTGGATCATAGTAATACCATGGTAAAAACACCTTATTTTACCATGGTAAAACCATAGTATTACCAAGGTAAAAGTATAGTATTACCATGGTAAAACTATAGTATTACCATAGTAAAACTATAGTATTACCATGGTAAAACTATAGTATTACCATGGTA
>JAQIXG010001311.1:0-22960 GCA_034700105.1 Oconnorella tubifera
TGCTATTTAAGTCAATTATATAAACTGAAATTGTTTAAAAACCTGATGTGCTGTATAAAAACCAAATACATATTCGGGATCAGCGTCCCAAAATCTATAAGAATCATCTATTCAATTGAAACAACTGACAAAAAGTTAAAATTTTCAGACCAGTGTAATGGTCTAATTAGGTTAAATTTAGTCTCTGTTAATCAAAAGATATATTCAAGGTGGCCAGACAAAATGGTACGGATAGAAAAGGGTTAGGGTTAGGGTTAAAATTAAATAATAGTACTAACGAGTAAATCTTACAATGATAAAAAACGATTAAATTGTACTAAATTTTGTACTGTGTTTTGTCCGTACATTTTTGTCATAGTACCATTTTCAGTAGTTAGAGATACAGTGTAGCAAAGTAGTCCTAATTTAATCAAATTTTATTTTCATTTCAGTCCAGCAGCATTTATGTTGATCTCTGTTTTTTATTTTAAATATTTGTATCTGCATTGTTTCGTTAGTACTAAACGTTGCATCATTAAATTCAATAATATTTTTTCTTTTTATTGTATATTTCTTGTTTATTGTATTATTACTATTGATATTATATGTATGCTTTTATTTTTATTGTTATATTTAACAATATTAAATGTTAATTTTATATTTATCTATTGTACTAATTGTATTGATATTAATTCAAATTATGTATCAACTGGTATAACAGTTTTGAATTCAATTATGTAAATAATGTTTACAATATTACAAAAGTTTTTGTAATTTAAATGGCGAATATAGAAAGGTAATTAATATTTAAAAGCTAATGTACATTAGACGATTCAAAACAAATTTTTAAATATTAAACCTGTCAAATTTTTTCTGATGTGTCATTAGATACTGGTTGACTAAAAATGAATATCCACTTATATAAAGTATTAAAAATTATACTCCAATAATGCATTGGTTATTCATCAAACTTTCTCCCTAATTGTTTGCTTAAACCTAATAAGATTTAATATAAAGATTGATGGTAGTGTAGTGCTTATTTAATATTCTTTCTTATTATTATGTTTCTTGACTTAATTCTCATATTTTTATCAATATATTTGATGAGAAGTTTTTGTGCACAGTGTGTTTGTTACAAATATTTGACTAATTCTTGAATTTTTTTTTTTATAAATTTGTTAAATAGGTACAATGAATGTACGGATTTTCCTAAACTTAAAGGCAAAATTGAACGTTTAAACCAACTGCCCTTGGAACCGAATTCATCTTCATAATAACACTCTTTCAGTCATAATATCTTAATCATTTAGATATTTCTAGATATAAAATTTTCATGTTTTCATATTAGTTTTATAAGATGTGTAGAAATATTCTTGTTCAAGTTTTATAATGATCTCAATCAAACGTTTTAGTGTATTTATTGTAAGCTCAGAGTGGAGTCAATATTCTAGTTAATTTTCTTCCATGACATTAATTATTTATTTCAGTGAAAACCTATATAATTTTTATACATAGTCATTATGGACTGTTCTTGATTAATTTACAATTTCATTATTTTTTGATCACGTTTTTATTCAATATCTTACTGCATGTTTTTGCTGTTTGATTAATAAGTTATTAATCTAACAATGATTAATAAGTTATTAATCAAACAGCAGAAAGTTATTATATAAGTTATTCATAAGTTATTATATAATAAGTTATTATATAAGTTATTATATAAGTATATAAGTTATTATATAAGTATATAAGTTATTATATAAGTTATTATTATATAAGTTATTATATAAGTTATAATAACTTATATAAGTTAATATAAGTTATTATATAATAAGTTGTTATTAATAAGTTATTAATCAGCAACAGAAAGTTATTAAATGAGTGAAGCATTACTTAAAATATATAACTTGAATGAGGCCAGTATTATTGTGGTGTGCATATTTTTTTATTAACTGTAAATATTTACGTTCATGAAGTCTGTGTTCATACTTCGTAAACTCAGTCAATTATTTGTGCTTAGTCATTAAAAATTGAATGCGTATTAAAATTATATTATTAGTCCATCTAATTTCATTGATTTTTCAATATCCACTGTTATATAAAACTGCGAAATGCAACAGAATTATAATTTAGATTTATCCTAAAGTAAATTATTTTTGAACATTATAAACTATAATTCTGTATTGTTTTCTGTATGTTTAATATATTGCATCCCCCCCTCGATCTAATTCAAATAGTCCTTTATAATGGTGATAGCCTTTTCATTTACTTGCAAGGTTATCTTATAGCAATGGTTGTGTATTGTTTATAATAAATATATGCAAAGAATTATCTGTTAATGCAAATATTTTGTTTATTATTCTTATAATCATTTATTAATAAAACAACTAGTTATAAGCTTTTAGTTTTTGTTAAAATATATGTTACATTAATTGACAATAAAATTGATTTCAGTGTGTATTCTGTTTGCAGAATTTTGTAATAAATTTCATCTAATTCATATTTGACTTAAATAGATAATGTTTCTAAATTTCTCAAATTAGCAACAAGAAGTTTAAGTACACCAGGATTTGAAAATAGTATACAAGATCTATAGATTTACAAGACAAGATTTATATACAAGATCTGAACTATTTACATTTAATATACATTGTTATAATAAACAATGTATATTCATTGTTATAATAAACAATGTATATTCATTGTTTGATTTGATTAAATATAGATATAAAAAGTCAAAACTCGCCAGAATATTTTTCAAAATAATCGTACTCCATTATTATATTGTAATAATTGTGCAGTTACAACACTTAATAAATGTGCAGTGATACATATTACCGTGTTGAACAATATACAAAGCGAAATTATTCATCAGCATCATCTATTAAATTCGTTAAACGCGGATTCAACGAATTCATGGCTTAGTGTTAGTGGCAGTAGGTTAGCCAGGTGGTTAGGGAGGGATGTTGAGTTTAACCCACCCACATTTTTAATTGAAGTGATTTTTTTAGTGCTGGAAAAAATTAAGTAAAGAAAACGTGAAATGTTGAGTTTTTTATGTTTCATCCTCCGTTCAATTTGAGAATAAAAGTAACATTAGCGTTAATAAAAATTAAAAAATAAGTTAGCGTTAATTTCACGTTAAAATACTAAAAAATAGTGCATAACTAACAGGAAAAAAATGTCCTGAAGTAATATTATAAGAGAAAAAAAATAAAATCTCCATAAAATCAGGCTAAGCTACTGGTTAGTGATCAGGGTAAACTTCCACTTTGTGTGTAGTGCAATATGACACATAGTCTAATGCTAAAAAATGTGCACGTTTATGAATTAATTTAGCACTTAGCATAGTCTTAAAGGTAAATGCTGTGTTTTAAGCGAGGATGAGCAAACTGCGGCCTCCTGGTCATGGGCAAACTACTAGTCATAGGCAGCCTGCCTAGTCATTTCTTGCTGCCCGCAGCATAATTGCCTTTATAGAAAAATTTCACATTTCTAATAATTTTGTTTTCATGGTTTGCCGTGATTTGCAGTCCACAAAATGACCCTCCAAAAAGAATACCCAATGCTTATCCCTTCGTTAAAGTGTTCGTATTGAAATAATATTTCTAAAACATAATATTTCTTAAGCTTTGAAACACTTGGGATATCGAATAAATAGAAAATAAACATGATTGAATAGTGTGTTATAACCACTTAGAAAGGTGTTTTGCATATAGAGATGATAGTCAGTAATATCTTGCTTGATAGAATAATTAAGAGAATTACTAGTCATGTTATTTATGATTCTTAAATACTATTCAGTACTTATCTATTACTATTAATATAATTACTACTAATCATGGTAAATCATGATTTTTGGTTCGCTTCTGAAAATTAAAACTCTCTCCTTCGGCGCAACTTGTTTGCAAATATATATTACATATTAAGCAAGTGTAACAATATATATTGCCATTCTTTAGAAAATCTTGCAGCTTTAAAATTGAAGCCTTTTACGTCACTCAAGAATGTTTTACGTACTTGTGCTATATCTGCCTTCTTTCCTTTAGCATTTAACAAGGTTACGCTAATTTTGATGACAATTAAAAAGCAGCTTGTAATTTGCTTTTAAAATATATTAACTGCCAGCATCAGCATAATTTTGATCATGGAATATCTACAGATACTTCAGATTAAGTTTTAGTAGATCTCTCATAAAACAGTTGGTCTGACTGAACTCAAATGCTCTCTGTCGCCTGATCTTCCTGGTGTTTTTACAACATTGGATTTCTTTGGGCTCTCTGTATTATATTTCCTTGGACTTCCTACATCAACTACTTCTCTTCCACTGTTATTATAAGGCTGCTTGTCACCAACAGTATCTCTGTTTTGTTCTTCAATTATATACGATGCGTGAATGCCATTAGTTGAGGAAACTTGATGATTTTTTCCACCTTGATGTTCGGGTGACGCAAGGTTTTGACCGGTAATCATCGGCAGACTTCCGTACCTTTTATCGCGAGCGACCGTCTCGCTTTCAGGGGTACCCGATCCGTCACTTCCTCTTGATACTTGTTCTTTGTTCCCTCCATTGTGCGTGTCTTTTGTAACGCTTTGGAACAAGCTGCTATGCTTGAGTGTTTTTTTGAGGTATATTGAAGATGAGGGGTCATCTAGATCGGCATCATTCAGACGGACTTCTTTGGGATATGGATAGTGTGCAATGATGGATGTCGGGGATTGTTGAACGTTTCGATTTACAAGCTTGAGTGCCTATTAAAAAATTTATGTAAGTGCTTATTGAAAAAAATATCCACGACATATTAATGATATTATAACTTTAACTTAGAATTTTTTTCTGGTTATTTCTTCAATAATCTTTTTATTGTGAAATGTATATAAGTTTAAAAATGCTCAATTTTGAAAATTGAAAGACTTATTTCTTAAGTAAGTATTTCAAATAATTTAAGATCAAAAAATGTTTAATCTACGGTGACTAAATTATAGATATTTTAAGTAAGCCCAAATTGTGTTCAATTATAAACAGTCATATTTGGGAGATGACCACCATTACGAGTTATTTTAGTTTAAAATAAAAGCAATTTATTTAAACTAAATAACTCATTTTTGAACTAATATTTCAATTAGCTCAAAAATTTAGTACAATGTAATTAACGAATTTAAATCATAATAACAAATATCTTTCCATCTGTCCATATACAGACTTAAAAGGAAGATACTTATTATTCTAGTTGTAATTTGTTCATTAAATTGGTGATTAACAAAATTAATATTTTGTGATGTTTAAAATAATCTTTCTAATTATTTTCAGTATTAAATAATGATAATTTAAATTAAGCTGAATATTCATATTAATAGTCATGAAAGATTTTAATAATTAATTTCATTATAAGTTATAACACCCTGATATTATGATTTTTACTGATAAGATCTTCTTATCACCTTATCAGCTTTTGGTGTTGCTGGACGAAATAAATTTTCTGTACTCTGATACCGTAGACCAGAGTCTCCCCCTTTAGCTAGAAACGACATGAATAATCTCTCCTTCTGTTTACATAAACAAGCAACGATGCAGATACAGTGCCCGCATGGCTACTATTTTTCGCAAAAAGTACTTTAAAATGACAGCAGTAAAATGTCATTTTCAATAATGTACTCAAAAATAATGTACTTGCAGTTACACACTTGCAGTTTCAAAAATAATGAATATTCCATTAAATTCAATATTGTAAAGGCGAAAAGACATTCATTATATTGTTTAATATAATACAAAAATAAAATAAATCAATAAATGTCCATGCTTTTTATCAATAATTATATCCTATACATAGTTATTAGTTAACTAGAAGTCTTACTATTAGATAAGTTTTCTAAATAAAATTGCAGAAATAACTTTGAATTGAAATAAAGAAAATACAGAAATGTAACACTGCATTTCAAGTCATATATTAAATCGTATATCTCGAGGCATTCATGCGAATTATACTGTCATAACAATTTTAGTTTGAATTATTGATTGTAATTTTAAGAAATATTAAGAAATACCTCTACATGCAGTTGATCTATCTTTGCCTGTAGTTCTGCAGAATTTTTATTGTATTCAGTTTCACGAATTCGTGCCAGTGTTGAGTCTTCATCATACTGTACGTAAAGCATAGGGAAACAAAAAAAATAACAGATTAAAAAATACATTTGTATTAGATAATGTATATATTGATCACAAAGACTTTTAATGATACAAAGTTGACAGCAAATCCATGAAACTTTTTAAATATGTGTCTGTACAATATAAGAAATGGGAATCAAGGACCAATTGTTTACTGCTCACTTATAGAACTTCTTAAAACATTTTTAAGAGAAAGACAATCCCCCTCTACGACAGTTATTAAGCAGATATTATAACCGTTTGTAAGTTGGCACACAAACTGGCATAACAAATTTCTATAAAATGCTCACAAAATAAAATTCAATGCTCATAAAATAAAAGTATTTCCTATGTAATCGAACCTGATATTTAAGATCATTAAAACTAGTTTGTAGATCTCTAATGCACGACTGCATTTCTTTCTCGCGTCCGTGCGATACAACTAAAAGTTCTCGAAGTCTCGTTATCTCGTCTGAAAGTCTCTCAATTTCTTGCTCACGAATTATTTTCTGCATAGTCAGAATAACGACAATAAACTGTTAACTTATCAAAAATAACAGTCAATATTGATGTAAAATATTAACTAAGTTAATATCCAACTAACAATCAAACAGTTATAATTTATTTAGATAGGCTACTACTGACAACAAAATGAGTTTTAGTACCCCTTCCCCATCCTAGCAATCATTTCTCTATCCGCTTCTTAGTTCTGTGAAAATATTCTGTTTGTGTATCTATTTTCCAGATAATAACTAAATTTTTTGATTAATTGAAAATTTAATATTAGAACAATTAAACAATTGATAATTTCACTAAATTTTAAACTAACCATTCTGCGCAGATCTTCAATTCTATGTCTATAATCTTGAAGATGTGCAGCAAGATTAGAAGCCCTCAATTGACACTTGGCTAGCTTCTCTATCAAAACTTCCTTATCGTCGTATGGAGTCGCGAGTTCTGGTGATTCATCAGATATACTCTTTTCACCAAGTTTTTTCTATTTAAGAAACAACAGTTTCACGCCATTATAAATTAAAAAATCTCCCCTGTAATATTTAATGTAACCTATTATTAAAATTATCGGAGAGTTTTGTATATCAGTAAATGAGGTTGATTAACCTCATTATAAGGTAGTAGGCATATAAATATTTTCTATGACTATTTGAGTTAACTTCAATGAATAGAAGAATTAAGTAGGGTAGTAATGAGTTTAGTTCTCGTTGATTTCTATCTTAATCTTGCAAGCTGGATACAAGTCCCTTCAAATCTAACTATTTTTCTAAGCTGAAAAAGCACGAGCTTAAAATAAATCTAATTTATTAGTAGTTTATTCTAAAAAGGTATCTTTATTGTAGTAATTGACGACTTTATTGCTTTAAGTGATGACTTTGTGAATAATTGAAATTAAATAACGTATCGAAATTTAATTATACAGCAAGTTAATTTAATAACAACTCATTTACAAGTTAAGCATCACTCAAAATTGGTGTGAGGTAGTGATTCAAGGATACCTAAATTTATTTTTTTAAATGTTAAACATAAATAATTACCTAATATAGAGAATGTAACATTTTAAATTATTAAATTTTAATTTTATCTTAGAATACATCTTCTATCAATTCATTTACTCGCTAGTTACTAAATGTATCGATGTGCTAGCAATGCTAGCAATGCTTCTGCAGTTTATAATATAAATTGAAATATTTTTAAAATCTCACAACAAATCAGTACAAGGTTAAAGTTTGTATCGAGTCCGTGAATAAGCGATATACACTGAATCGTAAACATTAATCCTTAAAAGCAAGTTACGTTTTACATTTGTTAAATTGTAAAACCATCTAACTAGAAGCTTTTTGCATTCATTGTAAATAGTAAACAAAATCGTTGATGGAAAGATTGAGCGCAATGCCTCAAGCTATTATCTGCAGATCTTTCAAAGTCTAGCAATAGTTATAAAGCCAGAAATAAGATAATGAAAGAATATTACACGACTGCTGAGTCTGACAAGTATCTTAAGACTCAACGTAGGCTTATAGTTCAATGACCGAACAACAACCGTGTTAATATTTTTAATGTAAATTGCTAAATTGAAAGTGTACAGTCCAATGTGTATAATAACTGAAAATTATAGTTCCACTAAAAAATAGAATTTTTTTAAATGAAACTAATTAAAATTCTTTAATAATGCCCCTGTGAGTCGCCGAGGGAGGGGGGAGGGTTACAAATATTACAGATCTTTATGACTCCCCTCGCCACCCTCGTCATTACATCTATTATTTTTAGGCTCGATGGCATATTTGTTTTTCTATTACAATAAATTTAAAATTTATCTCCTCCCCCTCCCTGAATTTGAAATATAAATATATAGTTAAGGACTTTAGAAGAGAGACTTTTAAGTATTGAATGATGTTAGCATAATATTAGAGTTATGGAGACATTAATTTATTCATATAAAATTGTAAATATTCCATAAATAATTTATAACTAGGGATATTTTTATTATTAGTAACAACCTAGAGCAAATCTCACAATTCTTCTTTGTATTAAGATATAAGTCTAGATTAAAAAACGATGGTAAAAACCTTTGCATGTTGTCTTACGTCCTGATTATCGATTTGATTGTCAGTATCAGTAAGTGATTGCTGATCTGGAAAGAGAGTCCAGTCGCATTGGATTATTTTATCTTGCGTCTGCTTCGTTACATTGATCTTGCCTTGGTATAAGCGCTGCATCGTATCAACAATATTAATTTCAATATCAATACATTAGATGATAGAATACTAGAGTCTAGAACAATCTAGAACAATCCAGAATCAAGATAAGGAGTAACAATTCACAATACACATTTCCTGCGGATATTTTTCTAAGGTACTATAACTGCATCATCGTATGTTAAAAAAGTTAGTTAACCTAAGGCAGTGCACCAACAAAATGAATTTAACTATAAGTTGAAATCAAAGAAATTTTATTTAACAAGAACCAGTAGAATCTATTATTAAATGATCGGATCAACTTTGAATTGAGTAATATTTTATTTCTCATTAACTATCAACTTCTCTTAAAAAAATCAGCATAAAATCATCATAATTTAACATCTAATCATCTAAACTAGATAAACTAGCCTATTGATATTAATCTGTCTCTGTCATCAAAATTAGTTGCATTTTATATATTGCGAAAACTTAACCAGTTAGAACAAACATATATCTTTATCAAGCGTCAGTAATTTGCAGATAAATTATGTACCAATTTTTTGCATTGCTTTATTTAATAAAAAATTGCTTTCATTATCTTATTTAATTTAAATTCACCACGGTATCATAGAATTGCGTTCTATCCATTTGTCCATGCACCAGGGCCGCTGAATTCACATCTCGCTGTTCTTCTACTTGCGTTTGTAAATGCCTATTGGCCCCGGCATTAGGTGGTACAACCTGCCCCCCACTCCCCCTGTAATCCACTCCGTTGTACCCCCTCCTATAGACTTCTCCCCCGCTCGCGTGACGACTACGCTCATGCTGGGGTGACTTCGAAGGGAATCGATCCATCTAAAAAAAGATTTAACAATAATAACAATAACCACATTCATCATTTTTAAATAGCAAGTAAAATTTAATAATGGCATTTCAACTTGAAACGCAGCAGGATCATACTTTATTTTAAGATGTAGGCCTATGTAAATATTAACGAAAAATTTACATTAGACGCATCTTGTTTCTTTGGTAATTGTATCTATTTACGTCGCGCAATGTATATTAATGTAGTAGATATGCAATAGCACGCGTAAATATTATTGTACCAATAAAAATATTGAGACACGCAGGTCACATATTTGATCTGTGCGTAATTTACGAACTAACAAAATCACTAGACCAATTTTAAATTATTTCGTAAAGCAATGCGTTAGTTTAGATATAATGCAGATTATGGGTATATCACGTAATCTACATTATAGTGATATATCCTGTAAGTTTGGTTCAGTCTGTTTCAGTTTTGTTTTGTCGTGCGTGAACTGTTGCATCTTGCGCAGTAACCACACGATGCGGAGAGCACGTAACGACGTATACGGTTATATCAAGTAACTTTCGTATTTTTCTTACCTGGAAAGACTAAAATTGCATTAAATTATCCAGTTATGATAATAAAAACAATGTATGCCATTATAAGCTTCAAAAGAAATAGTTAATTGTAGTTTTTAATTGTAAACATAAGTTATAACTAACAATCCTTTCAAACGTTACAATCGTTAAGTTTCGTAACTTAAACTAACTTTACCTAAACTTTAACTTAACTTAAGTTGAAACTTAACGAGTTAATAACCTTTAACAAAGAATATTAAATTAGGCTCAGTGAATAGAGATATAATAGAAATATAATAGAGAATATGCCTTTATTTAACTCAAAGCTTTTAACACTCCTGAACAGTACTTATTTAGCTGTATCCTAGAATACCACAAGTTAATCCGCGACTGCTACTTGAACTATTACACAACTGAGCGAATAACGATCAAAACACGAATTTTCTGTACCGCTAGCTTTATTCACAAAATTTCCAGCTACAATATTAGGCGTATTCCCAAATAATAATCCCACTTGTTGATCATGATCCGATTATTTGATATTAATCTGCTAATCAGAGAGGCGGTGTACACACTGTACAGTTTTATATCGGTAGATTCAAGTTAATGTTTTAGGTCATCAGCCTTTCCTGTTAACGGCTCTCTAAATATACTTGAATATACAAGCTGTAAATCGTCCTATTGTACATATTCTTTAAAATATGTACAATCCCTTTAAGTTTTAATTTCACGGAATATAAAAATAACAGTCTATTATAGTTTGCAGAATTGTTCATCTTCATATATACTGTCTATGGTAGGTCTGCAGTAGTAATGTAAGTGACAGCATTATCGTTATTGGCTGTACTGTAGACAGTATGTTGTAATCGCATACATTGTTTTATGACAAACTTATAATTACAGTATGTTTATTTTTTCAAATACAGCTACAAAATATAATTTGTAAGTTACATTTTCTGAAATATGAAAGGTTAAATATTTAATTTCCAAGCAAACCGTTTCGTACTATTATAGATTCCTTTTACAAAGCTATGTCATAGAGTTACAATTTTTGCGATATCTACGTATATTCATCGTCAAGAACATAAAGATAACAAACAAGAGTGAGTATAAGCGAGTTGGCGGCACGTAGGATTATATAATATTGTTATGCCCAAACCGTTGCGTTAATCCCCATACCGTCAGGCGAGCTTCATTCGGTTGTGGGTTGACACCCGACTATTGAACTTTTTTCATTCGTTTTTTCGTCTGTATTTTCACGTCAATTTAATCAAAGCTTCAAAAATTGTTACTTTGTAAGAAAAATCGAAGTAAAGTAATCGAAAACTGCTAAACGATTCAAACACAAAAGAATCAGCAATTACTACTTAATATACATACTAATATGCAAATGGCTGCAAAAATATGAAATAAATACCCAATTGTCATTTTCTGAGTTATAGCGGAACAAACTTTGATACACATATTGACACAGTATACATTCAAAAACATAAATTTTGTTTGAAATCTTAAGTATACCTAATGACAATTAAAAATGAAGCTTTTATAATAATTTTTTTATTTAATAATAAATAAAGTTAAAGTAGTGAATTCAATTCGTAATTTCTAAATGTTGACTTTATTACTAAATTACTTTCTGCGCTAAATTATAATCGGTTAAAAATATTTAGTAACTTGTCACACCCCCACCCCCCCCCCCCCTTCCTCCCTCCATCCCATTCATTCATGAATGTTGGAAAGAAATCCTTTACTTATTGTTTTTACTAGTTTTGATTTAGAGAGAGTAGAAAGTGACAAAAGTTCGACTAAAGTTCTCGCAAATTAATCCAAAGGACGACTAGCAATTAATGACGTCCCACGGGTCCCCTTCCGTTTATAGTTTCTGACTAAATGAGAAGCTTAATACGCCACGAACTCGTCTAGTCAGTGAATCAGATAAAATTAATGAAAATATGACTTTATATGTATGATGAATTCCTAAATAAACAATCGAAAGCTAAAATGAATATAACCTATAATTGTATATCATGAATTATAGATTTAATTACATTGTAGGTTTACAATATAATTAAATATTGGCTTACCATAGGCTAGGTTAGCTATTACAGTGCAGCTAATTATTTTCATAATTCCATTTTTTAAATCTATAAGAAGAAGAAAAATTAACGAATTCAATTCGCTAACTAAAAATTAATAAAGAAAATTAACTCGTAAAAGAATTATTTTAAAGACACAAACATGAATGTACAGTTTGTTAATTAAAGTTAGCGAATTGCATTTATTAATTTTTCTTTTTCCTATTGCTTTAAAAAATTGAATTATGAAAATAATAAGTTGCACAACTCATACGTTTGTGTACTTTCAATATATTGTACAACAGTGTACATTGTACACTCTTTTACAATATATTGAAAGTACACAAACGTATGAGTTGCGCAACTTATTATTTTCATAATTCAATTACAACAGTGTACATTATACACTCTTGTACAATATATTGAAAGTACACAAACGTATGAGTTAATATACACTCTGTCTATATGGTAATTATACTAACTAAAATTTGTAATAAACTTTTGTGTAGGGAGATGACTCTAGAAAATATAAGGTTAAATCACACGAGCGATTTTTAACCTCTTAAAACTTCTGCAGTCTATAACATTACATCATTGAATGCCAAACAGTTTTTCGCAAAATTACGAACGCCATAATAGTGCAAAATACTCATTTTTCCCTAGGGATCGTTCAGTCATTAAAGAATATATGACGGAGAGATTGAATCAGGAATGAAAATATAAAACGAGTTATCAAAAGAATGGCAATGCCTAAGCAATTAATACGATCTAAATTGTTTTATTAGCCACGATAGACTGACTGGGTGATTGATAGTTAATTTCGATCAGAAAGATACATTTAAAGGGCTATTGTTTTCATACTTTCATTCTTTGTAAAGGATAAAGAAAAATGAAACTCTTAAAATTATTTGACCAATAGATATGCACAACTTTTAATGTGTGCTGTATTTGATTTTTCAATTGGATAAAGTGTATGCCTATAAGGTCAATTACTTTAACGAATGATTCAGATATTAAACTAACAATGGCGGAAATTTTATTTGTCAATCAATGAATAATTGTAGCCTATGTCGTAATTAACGTATCATAAAATTAAGCAGATAGCAACTATCTAATTTAATTTTACATATATTGCACAATCCAAAATTAAAAAAGTTGTACCAAATGCTTCCAACTGAAATTAAATAGGAATTAATTCTTGTTTTCTGTTTCTAACTAGTTTCTTTAATTGATCAAGGCCCGTTAGAGAAGTGGTTAGAGCGTTGGATTCGTAACCGATAGGTCCAGGTTCGAATCCCGGTTAACAGTGATCTTTCTCAAAACTAGCTGCACCCTTTAGTAAGGTGCTTAACTCGATAGCTATGTCTTCGACATCGTTATTTACGGTAATCCGGACTTAAAACGTAACCTTAGTATCATCAAAAGAACAATTTTTCGCACTATATTTTTAATCTTTATACCACATAATAAAATACAGATGAAGTGACAGAGTCAATTTCTACAATATGTATTCTGAAATCAAGTCATCGCCGAAGATAAAAATCAAAACAATCTCGTGTGAGATAGAATTAATCCATTAATGTGGGAGACAAAAAATGACAGAGACTGGCAAGGAGGAGCGGGGGAAGGGAGAGAATAGTAGGCGTGGAAATATAATTAAATGTCACATGGATTCATCACGGTCCGTCGACTAGGAGGATCAGTCGATCAAGCATGCAGCAGGAGATCATCCAGTACAGTGTACGAGTTATGAGAATAGAGATGCTTTGAGAATACAAGCAATCGTGGTAAAGTTTGTTGACATTATATTCGTTTTATTATTAAATAACAAGAACAAAAATTATCTAACGATTGATAATAAAAGTAGGTCTGCAGTAAATGAATTACATTTATAAGAATAATTTTCAAAGATTAGGCTTATTCTTTTAAGAGAACATGAAAATTAGAAGAGTTCTGAATATTATTTAAGTTGGAAACAACTACAAGAATTTTATCTTATTTATAAATTTATTTTAAGTTAAAAATCTAAAAATATCGCTAGTTTTTGCTCTTTTTCAATATGTTGTATATATTTAACTCTGATGTGTTCATTTGGCTGACACTATAATTTCACATTAACGTAACGTCGCTTAATTTTTTTCTTCATGTAGCCTAAAGTATACAGTTGACTTCTTGCAATCAAGCTAAAAGGGTAATATAAGTTCTTTAGAATCTTACATCTAGGATTCTAAAGAAAAAAGCTTGCGCATGATCTGTTGTACATTCTCAACATTTAGTCTAGAATCTTCAGCTATTGACATTATATATTTAATTATTAGAATTATATTAAATTATTAAACGTTTATGATCGTTTTGATAACTTTGTACACGATGTAAATATGAGATAATAAGTGTTATAAACAAACCTGAAGTCCGTCATGTATTCCATTAGTGGTTGCTTTTTCATTGCGTCTGATTTCTTTAGATTCCAACTCAATTCTATAGGATACACGTAAATCAGAAAAATTAACATATAATTTATTTTTATACCTCAACTTTGATACTGTACAATTTAATAAACAGTATTTCACTGCGAATAATTATTATTTACTTTTTACAACAAGAAAAGAAACCAATGTTTAAGCTAATGATTTTTCTTAATTTTCATCATGGCTTAAAGTATAGGTTTCGCCAAATTATACATCCCTAAAACAAAAATGCGATAACTAAACCATAGATTTAAACATTTTTGTTGTAATCTTTACCCGTATGTCGTTCAAATGCAAATTATTTGATAAAAATCGACCAAACTACGAACTGCTCCTAAACACTGTCAATAAATCTTTATTCAATGTAAAGTAGTTTATTGTTGAAACATCAGAATATTTCAACGCATGGTGCAATTAAAGTAAAATTTGTCAACTAAATGTCAAATTTCCACTTCTACGAACTGACAAAAATTGGAGACAAAATAATAATTTCGCCTTAGTTATTGATATTTCGATAAATAGTTACTTTCGGAGCTTCTTGTACACAGTACACAGAATTAAGAAATTAAGATCTTATACCTGGGTAATGATACAGATGTCGTCATCTCTCTTCCCTCCATACTGCCTTTTCGCGATTTATCCACAGAATTACTACAGGGCAGTTTCTGTGGCGAGCCTTCTGTTCTCCCCGCTACAGATGTCACCATATCCCCTCCACACCACTCCTTGATCTGACTAACAGGTCTCTCATCAAAACTATTCGAATCGGAACTTTGATTTATTGTCAAGTTATCTTCATCAAAACTTTGCATAGTATACGGACGTCCTGTGGTCGGCCTATCTTGACGTCTGCTTAATGCGGATCTCTTCACGGCAATGCTGTGTAGCGTGCTGTACTTGTTTACCGGCATCTGATACTGAAACGGTAGAGGTTCAAATTTGTTTTCTTCCTGAACGATAGATGGATTGACAATCGCTGATGATTTTCCCTGATTCCAGGCCACGACAACTTTCTTCTGTTTCTGAGAGTTGAGCAACATTTGTTGAAGTTGATGGTTAGCCTGTCTTTGTCTCGGATCTTGGTTTGTCGGATGTTGTTGTGATTGAACTTGATCTTGTTGCTGCATTTTTTGTTCTTGCTGTTGATGGCGATATGTTAAAGCTTGGTTATCCTTTTGGTTAGCCATGTTGAATAAATTTTAACAATAGAATTCTAATCTCTTATAATACAGTAGACCTACACAAACTATTTAAATCACTTCCATAAAGAACGTAAAATTTGTGCTTTAATGTTACATATTATAAGTTTCAAAGACAAATATTTTTCTAATCAAAACTTTTAGGTTTTTATGAGTTAGGGAGAAATTGTTTTATATATTGAAGTGAATTTCTATCTAAATCAAATGGTAAATTAGTTATTATTTGACAATATTCAATTTTGTTTTACGAAGCATTGTCTTCATCTTGAATTTATTTATAACCTTCTTGAAAAAGGAGCATGTTCGTCCCAGCTTAGATACCTACTTCATTTTACCCCGAAAATAATTTCATCGGTGTAGACAAAGTTAAAACATCTAGAGATATTATATAACTACACGTCGTATACATGTGTACTTTAATTTACAGAATTTCATGCTTGTATTTACGGTAACTGTCAAAATTGACATATTAAGCATTTAATACTATCTTCTCAAGATCGAATGCATGAAATCGTAACAAATTTTACTGAGAAACTGAAAAATACTTTTGAGCACTGGCGCCAGCCACTGTGATGTCTAAAATATTCTCATCGTTGATGAAATTGGATGAGATCGAATACGAGTCCTATCAAGTATGAGCGCTCGAGCCATGCTCGCTTGAACACAACGAGTCGGTCACAATCGATCAAATACTGTCCCTAAGCGTCAAATCGAATGGGTATCGAAATTAATACAACAATATCTTTTAAAATAGTAGAACTATAAAGACTTAAGTTTGTACATGATTAAGTTAATAAATGATTGTGTTCATTTCAGAAATCGAGTTTAGAAAATAGGAATCGATTAATATAGATATCATGTCAGATTAAAACATAAATCATTCAGAAATCGAGTTTAGAGAATGCAATACCTCATTATTACAGTTTTTAGAACACTTTGCATTCGTTGTTTCTGTTAATTAAGTGAGCTTAGTTTTGATTTTTTTCTAATTTGAAGAAATTCAATTAAAAATAAATGCATTCTATCAATTTAATGAAGTCTATCCATCCACTTTAGTTCAAAAAGTAAAAAGGATAGGCTTAAAATCATGACATTTTATCCTTCAATATTTACTCCTGGTTCAACAGATTAAAAATTCTCATTTTCTCAGATTCTATGTTTTTTTGTGCCTAACTGCGCCTCAGCACAAACAGGCAATTTACTGCAAGAAGTCAATGAAATTCAAAATAACCTGATGATGTTTTTGAGTTATAAACCAAACACGCATTAATTGAAGATATCTTAACCTACAATAAGAACAAAACATCATTTCTTTGGTAGGCAGTAAAAAAAGCTGACAATTTTTACCATATGAGAGCTTAGGGAGAGAGTATATTAATAGTCGATATAATTCACTGTAGCATTAGATAAACTGATTCCTGTTAGATCTTACTCTTAACCGTATGAAACAAAACAAACATTTGATCAAATTTATGCAATATTTAAACAATTTTCAGAATTTTATCAAAATCAGTTTATTTCATTTTCAAAGATATATATCAATTAGTTAGAATATTTAACTATTGCCTTTGGAGCAAGTGTTCTAAGCTTACACAATAAAAATTAGTATGAATTACTGTAAAAAGTCATAATCAACATGAAAGGCACACGGTTTACTATGAAATTTATTTAATATCCTGTATATAATAAAACAGTAATTTTAAACCAAATTGAATATTAAGACAAAATTATTACAAATTTTTGTGAATATTTTACAACATTCAGAACACCGATATTGTAAAAAATTTACTGAATGTATAAAATGTGTTGTTAGTTTATAATACTATTACACAACCTCAGCTATATATGATATCATGTAACAGTTTTTCATATTATGAAAATCATTTATATTATGCAAACATCACTCTGCAAAGCTATCAAATTTACAAAATTCCAATTTCATTATTGTAAATACCAAGGAATGTTCTACAAAAGAATACAACAACATCAATTTCAATTACATGATCAAAAACTTAAAAACAATTATAACATCTACTCCACAAAACAATTAAAATATAAAAATTATTCGATTAGTATTTAAACAATTAATAACCTTTGAGTACCACATTAATTCTAAATGAAAGTTTATTAAACTGCCTGACAATCTGCTGAATATAAAAATGAAACATTTTAACATCCTGTTGTGTCCGTTATAAAACGGGTATTTTTAGGATAAACTAATCACAGCATTTCATCCAAGAGGGATGGGACCATTTAAGCTGATGAGCAGCAAAGCAGAGTGTACTGCCCAGCAAACCTAGAATACCGAGCATGCCAAATGAACCCTTCACTCTCTTCTCTGGATCTGTTCAAACAAAAACTTTTATTAGCAATATAAGATAAAATAAAAATCAATCTCAATTTAATGATAATTGCTTTTACCGAACAAGAAATTTTATGTATGACTTTTTCTGTAAGAAAAAGAAAGAACTGTAAGAAAGCTATAAAAAAAGTATTTGTATTAAATTTTTTATTGTATTTTTATATATTTTTTATATATGCTTTTATATATTTATATGTATTTTTATATATTTATATGTATGTTATATATTTTTTATTATCTATGAGGTTGACTATCTATAGAAAATCGTGCGATATATATTACTAGCTATCCTAAACCTGAAATGCTATATTAGAAATGTAATTTTATTGTCAAAGTATTTGTACCTCCGGTTGAGTAGCCTTTAACAAAGACAATGCGTCCGAGTAGAAACAGTGTACCAGCACCAGTAGCGAATATCTACAAATAAAAACGGAATAGATATTTACAAGCCAAGCTCAATCACACAAAAATACTCAATCTATTCTCGTGCTTATCAAACATTTAAAAACGCATACAGACCTTATAATATATTATAAAGAAAACTCAGTAGAGAGCTAATGAAGTAAACAATAAACTAATTCTATAAATTAATGATACGATCTTAACATTATGTCATCAAATCTCTGCAATAATAGAAACTAATTGTTATTTGGCAGTGAAAAAAAGGCTTATATTTTTGAATGTTTTCTAAATTCAAAATTTTCTGTACTTTGCGTTTAAGTGCAAATATAGGAGCTTACATCTTTCAATGTAAATACTAAAATGGATTTGTCAAACCCCCTTGGAACCCTTCCCCCTCCCAAGCTTAAATCCTTTCAGTAATAATACAACAATACATATCTTCAATTTGGAATAACTGAAAACTTTTTGAATTTATTTTGAATTTTTCACTAGTTGAATTACTGTCGTATGAAAGATTGTAAAATAAACTACAATACCAAACTAATATAGCCTCACAAATTGAATCATAAGATTGATTTTTAACAACTTACAGGATGCTGTAGGCCACCAATAAGAAGCAAGGTTAGGAATTGAGGATACAACTCAAGGCTAAAAATAGATCAATCACAATTATGTTACAGCATGAAATCGGATTAAGATTCCTATTTGTAAAATCAGAAATATTTCATTCATCTTTACTTTGAAACATACTGTAGTTTTTGTTCTCAATACTGCAATTATAATTCTGGTATAAAATACAATAACTTCTTCTTGATCATAGTCACAAGAGCTCTAGGCAGAAGATATTAACAGCAAAATACAAGTTTTTACATTTACAGAATTTTTCAATTAGGACATAACGATAATAAGTTTGTAAATCTTTAAAACATACAGTATATCTTTTAATACAATTTCGAGTGACGAACTTCAATGACAATGTCAACCTTTAGTAGCTTTCTAAATGATACTTCAAAAATGAAATTCAAAGTATAACAATATTAGCCAATTCAGTAACTTATACGTTTATAGGTTACTGAATTAATTACTGAGTTAATTCAGTAACCTATCATACCTTTGCTGATGAGCTCTTTGCATGCAGTTGAAAATCTTATTATCAGGATTCTCATCATTTGGTGCATACATGATGGGATACTTTGAGAAATAAAGCAAACAAAGAAACAACGATATAATAAGCTTTGGTATAGAGACCAAAAATAAAGCAGATATTATAGTGAATACAAGAAATCATTTTGTATCGAAAATTAAAATAAAATCTCAGTAATTCTGATGAATTTTACGTACTATCACATTATCTAGACTCATAATTCATTAAAAAAAAATTATCTTAAATAATTTATAAGTTAAAAATAAATAATTTAATTGACCCCATTTTAAAAAAGTCAGCCATATGATAAATTGAACAGCTTGTAAAAACAAGCTCTTAAATTTATAGTATGGATGGCTTTTTAAAATGGTGTCAATTAAATTATTTATTATTATATTATAAATCATTTAAGATTAAATAATTAATTAAATTTTAAAGTTGACTATAACGATACAAATCAAAAAATAAATTTTCAACCTTAATGTTATACTTCTTACGAGCATTTGCCACTCTGTGTGCCATCCAAATGTTGAGAAAGATGCTATCAACGGCTACAAATATTACGTAGCCGTAGTGTTCTGGCAGAATATCAATTAATTTCGAAGCAGCCACCATTATTGCTTATCTTGAAATTACAAATGACAAAAACTGTTCAAATTCATAATAAAATTAACGAATTTGCAGATAAGCCAAATCGACTGAAACTTTCGGAACACTGTCAAATATTTATTTGACGTCGCATCGCTTTTAGAATAGCATTAAATTGTAGAACCCGCAAAAGGTATAATACCCAAATAATGAACTGTATAATGACCCAAATATTGACCCGTAATAAACCACCTGTAAAAGGCGGTTTATATTACCCAAATAATGACTGGTATATTGACCCGTATTGTGAACAGTATTATAATCATCTGACTAGTGATCAGTATACGATCCTTCTAATGACTAATGTATTCTTATTCAACTCAACGTCATAAACAGCAATTTCAGGGTTTAGCACATTGAGGTGTGCTAAACATTGTAATGTACTACAAACAGCAAATTCCAAATCCGTATTAACACACTGAAGAGCCTTTTCTCTACCTATAGTTTGACACCATTCCTAAAGCGTCATAACATCAAATAAATAATTGGCGACGTTTCGACACTCTTCGGCAGACTCTCATAATGTAACATAGCTATTTTTTTTATAGAATCCACAATTTAACAAAAGTGCTTAAAAATCGGCAAATATATGATTGCTGAATGATATGACACAGTTCCTCTAACGATACATCAAATAAAAATTTCGGCAAAAGCACATAATATCTTTGACTGCAGTCAAAATGCGACTCATGTCACAGCGAATATAATTGCATATTCTTAAATCCCCCGTCCATAAGTACAATTTTATATTATTTTGAAAATTTTATGACGTCAAATAAAAGTTGGGATCCCAAAACAGTTCGACAAAAATCCACATTTTACAATTTGGCTGCAGCCAGATATTGGCTCGTGATATGTTAAATACGTATTGCTAAATTAAAGCGGCCCCCATTACCCTACAATTCGGCACCATTCCCCGTGCCCCTAAACGCATAATAAATATTTTACAGCTTTACGGCATTTCGGCAAATTAGTCCATCCAATAGTACATTAACTAAATATTACAATTAAAAATAACAAATAAAGCAACACAATCCCAAAGCGACCTTTTAATAAAAGCAATAATTGCACAAGATTATTTATATATTATTAAAGTTATAATTTAATTTATTCTAAAATAATTTTCACCTTTACAAAGATTTGACTTATTTTAAAGGGCACCCAAAGACAAGTGCTTATAATTTCCGACGCTTTGTCCTACAAGTGAAATATTTACTTGGCTGGTTCATTATATCATTTCACATATTCAAAATTGAATATATGTAATAATTTAGTTTATAAAGATTCACATTTAATTGGTATATTGCTTCGAAATATTATTTGTTGACATTAAATTGAAACTTCTGTAGTTATTTGTTACTTTTGGATGAAGATTCATTTATTTGCAACATTAACTCCATTACTTACATTGCTTACTTTATATTACTTGGCAAATAAGCCAATTAAGTATTTACTTAATAAAATAAATGACAAATAGAGCATGGTGTAATAAATTATTGAACTATCTGCATTAATAACCTAGCAACCTGTTAATTTTACAACAAACAATAAAATTATTTCTATATCCACTAATTTAGATATAAAACTTTAAATACATAAACCTTTCAAATAAACTTTTGAATTCATATTTGCAGTCTGCAAATTGCGATAAAAAAATACATGTTAACATTGACATCTGAAAGAAAAATCATAATTAATGGAATTATAATATCCAATATGCTAAATACAATAACATTATCATCAATCAGCGTAGTCAATAGTGTGATGATCACTGTTCCAACGATCTATACGATAAATGTATTCAGGAATGCTAAAGTATCCGATGTAGTCCGCTTCATCAGGCGTGGTGTCCTAATGAAAATGTCCCCCATCTCCGTGATTACTGAAGCAATGAAAGTGCTCCATTCGCAAATTATAACCCTGAAGTAATCCAACAATATAGAAATTGTAAAAATAAATATTGTATATTATTATAAACGGTATTATATATTAAGTGTATTAATTTTACTAGTATCAGAGTGATATATTAACAGTATAAAGTAAAAATGTAATAAAATTGAATAATGATAATAAGCAGGGAGCAATGTACCTTTTATTGCTATGATAAATTGCTATTATATATTAAATTTTATTGCTACGATAAATTGTATTTCAGATCTAATCGTTTAATTGTATTATCGTATAAATAAGTATAAAGAAGTATAAATAAAGAGACCTAATCTCCAGTTATATTACAATAAACTAGCAGAGATATTTTATAGTATATAGTAAATAGCAGAATGAATCTATAGTATACTTAATAGCAGATCTGATCTACCACACTAATAAATTTACGATTATTAGACATTCAATGAACCAGTCTTAATGTACAGACAATTTGCTGCCAGAAAGAAGAGCTAACTTACAGGATCAGTTGAGACAACATAACCGATGACACGTAATGGTGCTGACATTTCATA
>JAQIXG010001312.1:0-22956 GCA_034700105.1 Oconnorella tubifera
GTAATAATTGTATCTCTTCACAAAATAGTAATTTAATTGATGTTGAATGTATTGAACGTTGTGTTAAAGGTCTTGCACGCAATAAGCCGGCAGGTCACGATGGCATTGTAGCGAAACATATCATTAATGTTTATCCAGCGATTATCATTCATTTAAAATTGTTATTTAATTTAATGATATCACACTCTTTTGTCCTTAACTCTTTTGGTGCTGGTATTATAATACCAATTGTGAAAGACAAATGCGGTGACTTAACATCAATGGACAATTATAGACCTATCACGCTAAGCCCTGTAATTTCAAAGATATTTGAATCAGTCTTACTTGGCAAATGCTCTATAAGATTAGCATCTGACGATTTGCAATTTGGTTTTAGGCGGGTGTGGGCTCTAACGCTATATATGCTCTCAGACAAGTGGTTGACTATTTTAATAATCGTGATAGCAATGTGTTCATAGATGTGTTCATCTCTAGATGCATCAAAAGCATTTGATCGTGTCAACCATTATAAATTATTTACGTCAATTATGCGCGCTGCTTACCAAAAGCCTTTGTTGATGTAATTATTAATTGGTATCAAAAGTTAGCCGTTGTTGTTCGCTGGAACGACTCAGTTTCGTCTCCATTTAGTGTTTTAAGTCGTGTGAGGCAAGGCGGCGTCTTGTCGCCGATTTTGTTTAATGTGTATATTAACTGTATTATAACGTCTCTTAGAAGTTTAAATCTTGGTTGCTATTTTTATGACGTATTTTTAGGGTGTATTATGTATGCTGACGATCTATTGTTAATCTCAGCTTCTGTTATAGATTTGCAATAGATGCTTGATAGGTGCAGTGAAATAGGGCATGATATAGGACTAGAATTTAATTGCTATAAATCCAAATGTCTCGTTATTGGTCCTTATATTTCAATGTCATTTATTTCACTACCGTTGTTAGACAACATTGAATTGCAGTGGTCTGACAATATTAAGTATCTTGGCATTTTTATAACTAGTGATAAAAAATTTGCTGTAGATTATAAACAAATTCGTCGTAAATTTTTTGTTTCTTTTAATTGTATTGTTAATAAGTGTAAATATGCTTCTGAAGTAGTAAAGCTTGAATTACTAGAAGTTCACTGTATACCTATATTATTGTATTGTATCGAAAGTCTAAATATTACACCAATCCAAATCAAAGAGATTAATAGCTGGTGGAACTCGGCTTATAGAAAGATTTTTGGGTATAATAAGTGGGAATCCGTTAAAGAACTTATTTGCCGATTTAATAGACTTGTTGTTCATCATTTAGTTAATTTAAGACAATTGGTTTTTATTAAACGTTCTACGCTATGCGGTAACAATTATACTGTCTCACAAATTAATAAATATGTTCTGAACGGCCCAGAAGTCGTTAACTTGCAAAATAAATGTAATATTGATTTATCCGGGGGGACTGCAATAAAATAAAATTTAAAATGTTTAAGTCTTTTCAACATTTATTTCTGTGATACTTTTTCTTGTCTAGCCGCCAGACATCATTGCTCTATCGCTGTACATCATTGCTCGTTCATTAACTGTTTTTGCGCGCTATATATTTTGCTAAATATTTTTATATGATTAGTTGTTTGTATTATTTTTATTGTACTATTGCTGCGCTGTGTTTGAACAATAAATGTCATTATTTTTAAAAAAAATTAAATGTAATAGATTTTAGTTAAAATGTTTAATTCTTTTCAAGAATTATTTTTGTGATAGTTTATGCATTAAAGCTGTATATTATTGCTCGTTTATTAACCGTTTTTTGCTCGCTGTATATTTTTGCTAAATACTTTTATATGATTAGTTAGATGGTATTATTTTTATTGCACTGTACTATTACTGCTCTGTCTTTGAACGAATAAAAGTCATTATTATAAATGAAGCTGGTTAATTTTTAAGCTTGCTAATTCAAATTAAATTTATTTTGTTACAAAACGACTACTGGTAATAAATTCATTAAAGTTCTTTGACATACCTGAATTTTAAAAATTATTCAAATAATTTGACAAAGGGTAAATCAGTGTCTACAAAGAGGAATAGCAAAAACTCTCATCAATTTAAATATCAATTACACAAATGTCTAAATATCATGTAAACAAAATATATATCAAAATATTTATCAATTAAAAAAATAACTTTTTACCATTAATCACAGACGTTAACGATATCTTTAATAATGATAACTTGACGAGTTATAGCGTTAAGTTGAACTCTTGCCCTTAAATTAACATAAACGTAAAAATTATCGATTACGAATTCATAAATAGTTATATTGCAATAGACATCTGTAATCTTTATCCGTGTGTATAAGAATACTGCGGTGCTAGTGAATAACGAGCATTCATTTTATTTATATTCTTGTTGTTGCTTTTGAGCTTTCTTCCGTTTATATTTTATCATTTATTTCATTTTTTCTTTGCATGGCTATTATTAACGTGCATATCCTTGTATCGCACATATGCATCAACTTCAGTTTTCAGTTTTTAAGTCTCTATATCAAACTAATAACATAAAATAGAATATAATAATTCACTAATTTTCGAGTTTTCAATCTAGATATAATTTATCTATGTTTTATTCATAATTGTATTTTGTTAACATACACAAGATAAACTATTTACTCTGAAAACAGTATATTTTTAATAAATATACTGTATCAATTTATTCTTTCAATAAATTAAACAATAAATAAAACCTTTTTATAACACGAAAAATATATACTATACATTTTTTTGTTATTGCTGAGTACATTGTTTTTCTCTTATTATTTTTATCCGATCTTTTAGGTGATAACAAATTATTGCGGAATAAGTTGTACAAATTAATCTATTTTTCGTTTACATGAGCAAGATTACATTTTTGATGCGTCGTTCATCAATATACAGCGAAATATAAATAAATCATTGATGAAAACAAATAATTAAACAAAATATATATATTTAAAATTTATTACTATTAGTTTTTTTATAAAAATTAAGTTGAAATAAATATTTGTAATTAATTTTAAACGGTATTGCTATTATTTATTTTCAGTAAAGATATTAATATTTATTTTAAGTTAAATAAAACGTATACTGCTGTAAAGAAAAGCAAACAAACATTTTATGAAGCGTACTGTAATGTTGCGAGGCAATAATCTACGGTCTCATTTCATTGATAATATTTGATCTAATTTAGACAATATAAATACTGTATTTATGTATACTGTATATTGACATATATACTGTATATTAATAATATTATATAACAATATTATATAGTAATATACAATTGAGTAACACTTTTACAAGATATAAATATTCAAACTTTGGATCAAGCAGTTTCTGCTGATAATTGAATACGGCGTGTAATACTCTGAAATGACTATCATCCCTGTTGACGCTGATAAATAGCGATCATAGAAAATGAATACGACGAGACACTCAAGTAGAATGAAAACGATAAAAAGAGAATAAAAACTGATGAAAAAGCGAAGAAGAAGAAGAGTGCAAGATAGTTGAAATAAAAAAGATGACGAGAAAGAGATGTTTCTCATTTTTAGATTTTAGAATTTTTACACAATCTTTTACAGATTTATGAATGTATAAGGGCAAAATAAATGTAAAAGTTCGATAGATCTTAAAAATAATAAACAACGATGCTTGAATTAAGAGATAAAGAAAACTGTTTTAGTGACTGTCTTTATTTTTAAACTTAGAAACCACTTTTTCAACCTAAAGAGTGCAAAGCATTTATGAGTACTTATGTAAATAAAATTCAGAAAATGTTCTGATATTTTGCAAAACGAAAAAAAAACGTTATATTCTAAAAATCAGAAATTTACTGTTCGTAAGTTATTAAACATGATATTCACTAAAGAAATGAGGGAAGCGGGGGAAGGGGTATTTATTATTTACAGTCCAGTAAGCGCCCGAATGTCAAACACTTTAGTAACACTAATCATAGGCATATATATACTTTATATTAAAAAATTATTGATAGAGAGCTTCATACATAGTAATTTATTTACAAATAATCAACGTAATGTAGCCCTATCTCTCTTTAACACCTACTTGCTAAAGTATTATTTGAATTAATTAATTAATTACATTTCTGCATTGAATTACTGTCATAACAAAATTGATTTAAAGAAAAGACACAAGGTTAGCATTGACTTAATAAAGAAGTGTCTTAGAAATGATAGATGTGTTCCTGTCGCTTCTGATCTTCTCTTTCCTGTAGTAATAGTCAGTAAATATTATAGCAAAAGTGCTAAAAGTGATTGATTAAATAACTTTATTGACTATTGTTTTGTTAAATGAACTTATTTTTATAATTTATATATTATATTATATATATATATATTTTATAATTTTTATTATTATAAACTTTATTTTTAATTTATATTTTGATAATTAGATTTTCAAACAGGTAGATATAGCTAATACAAATTTTGTTTTTGTACGATTGATAGTTAAATTATTTTATTATTAATGGACGGCTGTAAAAATGTTATCGTTTTCCTTGTGTGTTTTAAAAGCTTTAATAACCTTATTTTTAAGAATTGCAATTATATAGTCTCAAACTTACGTTATATGTAGAACGTCCTAAGCAATGTTGAGTATATATCAGAGAAACTTCTCAAATTTTACCGTTATTAACATCTATAGACAGATAAATTATAAGTTAAAAATTGAAAAAAGGAAATAGAGAGAGAATACGAATGACAGAAAGAAAAACAATGAGAAATAAATAAATGAAAGAGAAAGAAATTCAGACAAAAGAAAATAATTATAAACATTTAAGTAAATATTACAGCCTAAAATGTTTAGATGTCGAAAAATAATATTCGACATATGCAGAGATCTCAAGCTATAATCCTAATAATATAAACAATATATGAAGCTCTATTGAGTTACTGTATATCATATCAAATAGAAAATGAAAGACAGATGTTTGTAAGTATTTACAATAGAAATTACTGTACAATAATATGGCTATGGGTCTATTATTAAGAATGAGATATGACTAAAATTCAATAAAAATGAGAGTAACGGAAGAAAATATAGTTTAAAGTTATTGAATAAAGTTGCGAGAAAATCAATCAAGAAATCGATAAGTTCAATGTTCATTACAACTGCAGTCGCACCGAATCAATCGAAATGTGAAGACGAGCCAAGTGATAACAAAGACGCGGTAATTTTATTACTCATCATAGGATCAAGAACGGAGCGACTGATTAGTTTTGGAAATCTCGGTGTTTCCATTTTACTTTCATATTTTTACCCGTTTCAGACTTGGCAGATTGAAATTTTACTTGACACGGGTACATCTCTCGTAGTTTTCTTATCATTACTCATTTTTAATTCAAATAATGGTCAATAAGAGAGACATTAACATTGAGATTTTAAGGAGGCTTATTTCTACTTTAGTAGAATATGATAAGATATTGATCGGTGCAAAGCAGGAATTTAAGATCTGCGTTTTTCGTTTTTGAATTCACCACTCTTAGGCCTATCTCTGTAAAGTTAAAAGAATATATGCCACTTTTTACAAAAAAAATTCTCACATCTTTCATGTATTTTTTTCACGTATTGTTAAAATATCATGTCAAAATAATCGATTTTACTTATGGTTTATAATATTAAGATTTTGGCTTTATATAATAGTTACATAGTTGAATGTGGATTACTTGTCAAGTTGAAACACTTAGAGACTCCGAAATGTGGAGTTAGGAAGGGGTGGGGTTGTGTAACGACGGTTATGCTTCGCGCTCATAAAGACAAGACTATTACAAGTGTGAGACATCAATAAAGAGATGCTGTAAGCTATTCGATGATAAATCAGAGCAAGTTTCCCATCCCAGGCGAGATAAAACTGAGAAAAACTGCGACTTGAAATAACAAGTACGAGACAGAGTGGCGGACAAACAGACAGCTTCCGCGAAACTGAAAGAACGTGAGAGACAAATTTAAGAATACTTTATTTAATTAAAGAAATAAAAAGAATTGGAGATAGGAAGTTGACAAAAAGGACGTCGGATTATAATAATGAAAAAAACGACCGTGTGATAAGATGTGATTTTTTGTAGGGACGTTCAAATAGACTTTGACATTCAAATTTAATCACAATTTTTTCATAAATGCAAATCTAGAAATATATATCACTGTGGCATATATATCTGGCATATATATCACTGTCTGCAATCCTGAGACTATTTTTATAGTTTTTTTATTTTTTTTGAAGTAAATTTATCGCTTGATTTTGATATTCCGCCGTGTGGTACACGTTCACACAACTTACATTATTGTGATCGCGTACTATTGTAAAATAAAAGAAAATGAAACAAGACAGAAAGAAAAAAGAATTTAAGAAAAACAACTAACAGTTGAAAGTATACTTAGTAGAAAAAAAACAGAATCGAAAGAATTAACGATAAAATAAACTAACATAAAAAAAAGTAAGAAATAAGAAACGAAAGAAACATAAATAGAAAAAATATACAGGAATTACAAGAAAATAACAGTGAAATACCAAATGAAAAATGTGAGAGAGAGAGATATCGCGAGAGAGAGAGAGAGAGAGAGAGAGAGAGAGAGAGAGAAACACGAGTAAAGAAATGGTGAAAACTATTCTGCGAAAAAGTCCCACAGTTAGTTGAGGACGATTTTATGAAGTTAATAATAATAACTGAGCGCTTTCAGTTTATGTTCGAAACCGAGTTATTATGAAAGAGCGGCGATGATAAGAAATTCTATTTGCGAATTAAATGGAGACCGGTGGTAGGAGGGGGGGAGGATATAAATTAAAATAACTATAAAGTTTAACGTCAGGGATTATGAAGCTTATCGTAGTGAAGTGTGAAATAAATTGCCGAAACTGATTTACTTACGAATAAATATATTAATTGTCAAATAAAATTTATATTATTAATTATAATTTCAAAAAATCTTGAAATTATAATTAATAATATAAATTTTAACAAAATCATGAAATTTTTTATTAATAAAATTATATGTATTAAGAGAGATAAAAAGGTGGCTAAAGTTTATAATCTAGTAGTTATAATGGCTTGTAAGTCTAAGAAATTTAAGCAGCGGATCATTGTAAATTAAATTTATTCACTGTAAAGTGAAAATAATAGCTGAAAACTAAAACCGATTAGATCTTATTTATTATTCTAATTCCAGCTTCCTGGTTAATAATTTTAGCTTAGAGACTTTGTGTATTATTTCAGAGACTTTGTCTCTAAAAAATTAAACTGAAAAACTATAACAAAAATGTATAAAAAGTATATTAGACTAAAATTATAGTTGCATTAAAATCTTGACTAAACTACATCCTTTTCAACTACTGCAGTATAATATCATGACAATATTAAATACTAAATCTACAATTGAATAAAACCAGCAGTTTAACTATAAGGGTTCGAACCTGCTACCTCTCTGCTAATCTTCCTCTCATAAACCGCGTTTTCGAAAAACGACCTCGAGATTGAGACGCGATGTAAACCAATCTTGATGTCGTTCTACAGTAGTCGCGCGGCTATATATAATAGCTCCGTGATAATATAATAGTTGGGTGAGAGAGAGAATTAGCGCGAACGAAGCCTCCCCTCCTCGTCGGAGGGAACGCGATGGTACGGTCCCGGCGCGTCGCTCGGCGACGGACATTAAAAGAGACCGGACGATAAAAGATACCGGAAGTCACCGGATCATCCGGTACACGATTGGACAAGGGTAGGGTGAGCGGCCATGTTGGGTGAACGATATTTCGGACAAGATGTTCTGAAATTATTTTGCGCAAACAGTTTTATTTTTGGTCAGTGTTGTAAAGTTATAATTCGTTGGGAGAAAATGAAATATTATTATGTTGTTAAATTACTGCTTGGGAGTTATTAGCAGCAGTGATGTTAGTCTTTGACCTTGACCTGCCTTAAGTATCAATCATAAAATTCTAGGCCTTGCAGCTTGAGTCCCTGACCTTGGCCTTGTGACTCAAGTCCTTGTTAACATCACTGATATTAATTTAATGTCGAATGGGGCCTAATCTGAAATATTATTGGGAACTAATAGGTTTAAACAAAACTTTGCTTTTAAATAAAACTTAAAACTTTTAAACTTAACTTTAAGTTGACACTATGAAATTAACTACAATCAACTTTCACACTGAGAAACATTTGTTACAGAAATAATAATAATTTCTTTTCGACAAATTATCTTCGTTTTTATAAGTCTTAAATTTTAACTTTTGTCTGCTGTAATAATTTTTAATGTGTTTATATATATTTAAATATATATATTTGCGTCCAGGTGTCACCGTAGGTGTCTGCGTGTTCACTTTAGTAGCCATATCCATTGAGCGATACTTCGCAATTTGTCAGCCACTACGATCACGTCGCTGGCAGACACTTTGTCACGCGTACATCGTCATCTCCCTCATTTGGACACTCTCACTTACCACAATGACCCCCATCGCGATCTATCAACGTCTCAAACCTATCACGCAAGGTGGCAGCAAGTGTACGGAAGAATGGGAAAACAAGACTTTGGAGAAATTTTATACATTATTTCTCGATCTTATTCTCTTGGTTATTCCTATTGCGATAATGTTTATAGCATATGGTCTGATCACGGTTAAGCTTTTTAGAGGGTTTAAGAGTTTCGAGGTTCATCAGAGAAGAACGAGCTGTCCATTGGCACTGACCGGGGCTCCTTTAACTGGTGAGTATATAAGTAAAACTGAAATTAGATATACTATATATGCCTTTCAAGAGGTATTCAGCATATTAAATAAGACACCATTTTCTCAAATTTTTATCCTGTTATAACTTAAAGTACCGATTGTGAAGAAATCTATTCAATCTATTACTATTAGAAACCTATTACTGTTGCAACTATTTTAAAATTTATCTGATCACCTTTAATATACTTTTTAAGATAGTAGAGTACTTGATGCCATTAAAAAGATTCGAGTGTGCAGTTTTTTAATAGCGCTCCCTTGCATTTGTTATGACAATGGCTAAAGAGTCTTAAAATTCTTAAAAGAGTTATTCCTTAAAACTTATTTAATTACATATTTAAGATAATACACTTTTTATAACTTGGCTAAAAATTACATATAACTCTTGTTGAATGAAAAAAACCATAATGCCAAATTCATACCAAAAATACTATCACAATAATTGATAGAGGTTTTTTAGCCCTACAGCTCACCTTCCCTTCCCCTCCCAGGCCCCTCCCTGGTTGTTCCTGTAGGTTTATATCAAGTAATTTTAGGGCATGCCGTTTCTTTTTTATGTTTCTTTTTATATATTTTTTTATTTATATATAATTATTTGTCATTAGTTATTATCATGTAACTAGTTATCATAATTATTATTATTGACATTTGAACTATTTTATTAACATTTGTTTCATTGTTATAAAATTTACTCTAGTTAATTGAAAAGGAAATGTAAATTTTCTGTTATTAAATGATATATAAAAATGATTTACAGACAAACATATCTTCATTGTGAATTAATTATTAATTACATGAGCAGTTAAATTTGCTACAGCGACGATATTAATTGTACTTTTTTTGCTCTAGTTGCAGCCGTTGCGGAAACGCGATGCCTCAATGCAATAAGCTACAAAGACGCGACGATAGAATCTGATGACGAATCGGTGACACAATCAATCAATCAAGTTCCGACAGCACTCAGCACCCCACTGTCCTCCCAATTAAGCCACGCATCCAACAATATCATCTCAACCGCTACGCCTGAAGTAGAGAACGAAGCATCTCAATTTCAATTTCCTTCTCGAAAGAGAAATCCTTTCCTGTCTAAATTTCGAGCATTGAGTAGCAGCGGAGAGAGTCGTTTGCAGGAAGACTGGAGTCCGTGCAGTCCTTCCACTGCGCTTAGATTCAATCTATCAGAAAAAAGCATGGCGGCACTAGAGAAACGATCACATGATCTCGCAAGGACCAATCAAGCCTTTTGTATCAAGTTGTGCAACAAATCAAAACCGTCGACACAACGAGAGAAATCCGAAAGATCATGCGATCAATGTGAGACTATCTCGAAGATATCCATTTTCAGAAATGAGCCCGGATATTCAAACCGGAAGCAGGCACTCTCCTTGCAACTTAGTCAACGATCGAATAACAGTCCGAGCAGCGTGCCATCCCCTGCGAAGCACCAGCAATCATCTCCAGCCTCTTCGATGTCCTTTCAGACAACTTCATCTCCGAAGCCCTGGAGCTTTCATCCGTTGAGAAATTCAGAGCGGCAACAGTCCGGTTATTCATCTGGGAATTCAGCAAGACATGCTCGAAGATCTCGCGCCGAAGAGTTAGCCATCCGATCCAAACGGCGAACTATTAGGATGTTGTTCACCCTTGTTCTAGAGTTCTTTATTTGCTGGACACCCATGTATGTTTTACAGACTTGGATCATCTATGACTATACGAGTGCGATGTATAATGTATCTCCTAGCCTCATGAATATGATTCACTTGCTGGCCTATGTATCTTCTTGCTGCAATCCAATCACCTACTGTTTTATGAGCAAGAAATTTAGACAGGGTTTTATAGCGGCTTTCTATTGCTGCAGGCATCGTCGTTAGTCATCGCCACTTTTGACAGTCGAACATTAATTTGTCTTTATTATAACATACAGGAAAAAGATGACAATTCATTACATCACAATATTGCATATAATATAAAAACATCAGATAGCATTTATCATGTGCAAAATATATGCACATTATACAGTGTGTTCCATATTGACTTACACTGGTTTCAACAATTTTTACCGAGCAATCTGGCGGATTTTATGTTAAAATAATAAATCTACTTCTTTTTCTATTTTTATTATTATTTAACTACGGTATTTATTTATTTATTCATTTATTTCATTACCTCATTAGGTATACAATATTCATATAACAAGATAAAAGTAGAATTAGTAAATAAATAATAAAGAAAGACCTGGTAAATTTAATTATACACATTAAGCCTTATATAACATTAGAATTTGCAACAATTAAAAATGTAATTTTTAAAGTAAATAAATAAAAAATAAGTTATTAACTTACAATATTTATAATTTTGAATTGCATTACATCAAGTAGGCTATAGGCCTAGCAATTTATGTCATTCAATTTAATAAAAAATTTGTATCACAATGTTACTTTGTATTATCTTGATATATTTAGAATACAAAAGATATGTATAATGTATATTTTTCAAAAAGTAAATCGTTGAAATCTTAAGCCTTTGTTTCTAATCTACATAAAAAAAGTCATAAAATGGATAAAAATTTGATAAATCTGTTTTTAGTCGTCTCATTTTGAGAAGCTGTAACTAAAGCCCATTATCTTTGGAAATCTTTTTAGAAATCTCATAATTCTTATCTTTTCTACAGGTGAAGTTTCAAGGATAATAAAATTAGTCGTTAAGCCTATAAACGATGATCATCATTCAAAATATCTAACTTCGTTAAGCACTCTTTTGCAGATTATTATTATAAGTTTTGTTAAAATTAGAATTCAAATCAAATTAAAATTTATTCAACGGTAAATAAACAATATCTAAAGCAATAGAGTTATAACAATATTACTAGACGAAAATTTTAATCTCAGTAGACGAAAACGAAATATAGTTATGACAAAAAGTATAAATGTCTTTATTACAACTAACATATTTTATTAAAGAATTAATTTGATTTAGCACAAAGCTTAGACGTATGGGCTTAAACTTTGACCAGTAGATGATATTTTAGTAGATACATAATATTACTAGATGAAATATAATATAGTAAAGAAATATCTGCAGACGAAATAATATGAATAGTCAAAGTGTAACTATATCAGCATACGAATGTTAGGACTTGACACAAGTTGACAGACGAAATGTCAGCTGTAGACGAAATAATATGAATAGACTCAGTGTCAACAGACGAAATATCAGCAATTGAAATATCAATAGATGAAATATCAGTAGACGAAATGTCACTAGATGAAATGTCAGTAGACGAAATTATTTTAGCGAAATTTTCTTTCAAGATCTTTAAATGAAAGAATCAAAATATTTAGATTATAACATGGCAGAAGAAATTTTAAATTTCCTCGGCTCCCTGATAGCCAGACTGAAGGAAGAAAAGACGAAATATGAGACTTTTTTAACGTTAGTTTCTATCGTTCTCTTCATAAAAATAATAATTTGTACTTTTATCGTAAAAAATGTAAATTCCCTAATTTCGCTCAAATTAGGTATTATAAAAATTAGGTGTTTTTTCTTCAATGTCCTTATATTTAATATCTTTTATATTTAATTAATATCTAATATATTTAATTAATATCTTTAATTAAAATAATTTTTTAATATCCACTTAAAGAATAAAATCGGTTAATTCTTTATATGTGCTTTCTTTATTATTCAGTTATTACAATTATTTATATAGCGTAATGTTATGTATCTAGTGCTCACTAATCGCTTAGTTTTTACACACTAAGTTCACGATATCACTAAATCACATTTATATGCGTATCTGAAAATCTTAAACAACCATACGTCACTAAATAATCTTTTTGAGCTGATGTGACATTAAAAAGCAATCTCATAGCTTTATTTAATTTATGATTCTATGTTTTACATGAAAAGTTAACTTTTCTGCAGTGTTAACAATGAACATGCCAGTGACGAATTATTTCACACAAAACTTCTATACGACTTCGGTCGCACCATCACTCCATCTACGACTGTCTCTGTCCTTCCATCTCTCGTCACTCTGGGCTTCGATGATGAACAAATTTGGCAGCAGATTGAAATGGGCTGCAACACTGAAAATAACATCATCAGAAAATGCCTCGATGTTGCTACGAAAGACTCAAAATTAATTTGTTTTGCAGGCGATTCGAATTTAAAAGAGTCTAAAAGTTTAAAACGGATCGGAAAATCGACTGGGGTTACAGAAAAGGATGCAGTTTCAGATCAGTTGGAAAGTGATAAAGATTCAATTGATGATGACGATGATGATAATGATGATGATAAAAATAGTAATAATGATGATGATGAGAATGATGACGATAGTGATTCTAAAAGTGACGATGAACAAAACGATGATACTGATGATGATAATGAAAGCGAATTATCAGTTTCAAAATCCAAGAATGGAAAGAAGGATCTGAAGGGGAATGTTGGAGGGTGGGGAAAGAGACCAGCAAGGAGGGGGGTGGAGGGGAGGGAGGGTGGGAGGAGGTCAGAACTTGATGACAAGTTCTTTAAACTTGCTGACATGGAAGCTTTTGCTGATCAGCAAGATCGTAAGGAAATGAAGAGAGCAGCGGGAAAAGATGATGACGATGATGATGAAGATGATAGTGATGATGATGAGATGGAAAGTGATGATTCTGATAATGAGGCAAGTTATTTTATTTGATTTTTTATAGCAAGGCTTCTATTTCTAGCAGACTCCTCCCATTTAGCTCAGCAGTCAGGTTAATATGCGTAATATGCATTTCTTTTAAACTGTATTTTACATTTGACAATGTTTTTGTATATTTGCTTATTTTGTATATATTTATGTACTGTTATATGGATGCATTTTCAAAGCTTGCGGAAGCCAGTTAGTGCTCAGAACTTGCTATCAAGAGGTTTCACATTGTAGTCACGTTTAAATTAATTTAATAACTTGCTGCACCTTTAATTTTTATTTACTTAACTGAATGCTGTGTTCTTGAACATGTTATTTCATTGAGTTTTAATGGAATTTTTTAATTTGTTATTATTTTATTGTTTTTTCAGCCGATGGCAAAGGATTTCTTTGATCCACCAGATGATGATGAAACAGAAGAGAAATTGGAAGATGAAGATGATGAAGAACAAGAGGAAGAAGAAGATGATAGTTCTGATGAGTCAGTTTATTTTCTTTATTTATTTATTTATTTATTTTATTATTTCTTAAATGGATTGAATTGCTATATGTACAAAGATACGACTTATGTACAGTGTACAGTCAAATTGTGGGACTTGTCTTTGTTTCTGATTAGCACATCAATCAAGAGCTAGGGTTTGGATTAGGGTTAGGGTAGACTAAATGTTGGTAGATGTAGTATGGTATATGTTATATACAATATTTACTATACGTTATATACAATACTATATGTTATATAGTATTGTATATAAGTAAATATTGTATATATGTTATAATATATATACTATATGTTATATATTGTGACCTGTCAAAATGGCCCAACAAATCAGTCCCTACTAGTAATTTTTAGGGTTATGATTTGGGTTAGGATTGGAATTATGGTTTGTACTAAGATTAGGGTTATGTGTAGGGTTGGATATGGTTAGGGTGACTAGATTAATTAACGAGGTCTTTTTGTTGGGTTATTGTGATCGGGGTCGTTTTGTCAGGGTACCGTTATATACTATTGTTATATAATTATATATCTGTTTGTATTATTTGTTTAATTTTATCAGAGAAGAAAAAGATTTTTGGAAACAAAGCGGAGTCACAAAGGAAACGAAATCTTCATTTGAAAAGAGATTGGAGAAAGTAAACAGAACTAGTTCTATTATCATTTTTGTTCATTCTATTTGAAATATATTAATATTATTTTTCGACATTTGGTTTACCGACATTAGGGTTACCACAATAGTGACCATAGATCTAAACCTAGCCCTAACCCTAATATTGTAATAGACCAAATGTCTGTAGAAGTTGTATCAGTGACTAAAAGTCCATACGCAAGTTATTACGACTCCTTCACAAAGCGTCATAATAACTTGCTCTCACATAATAACAAACTCTCTCATTTCACTATTGTAAATTTTCTCGCATTTCACTTAAGGTTAGGGAGAAAGTAACAGAATTAGAGGAAGAGAATCTAGGAGAGAAACCTTGGCAGCTTAGGGGGGAGGTGACCAGTGGGGGGAGGCCTGAGAACAGCTTGTTGTCTGAACTTGTTGAGTTTGAACATGCAGCCAGACAACGTGTGTGGATATTTTCTATTTTGTTCTTGCCTTAGTTTTATCATGGTTTTATGGTTTCAAAATAGGATCTGATTTAAATTTGAGTTTACTAAGATTTTTATATAGCTATTAGGTTGGGTTGTGGAGTAGTTAGATCGTCGGATAAGGTTATAATATATCCAGGTTTGAATCACTTGGATGCTTAAAAACTTTCTAATTTGCTGCATCCTTTAGTTATATTGGTAGATGTATCTGAGACATTGTAATATGCTAGTTCATGACATTAAACTTATATAATTGATTAATCTGCGATTACTTCAGAAATAAAATGATAGATTTTTTTATATTGTGCAATCAGCTCCAATGATAACTGAGGAGATTACAAAGACTGAGGAAAGTTTTATTATACAACGAATAAAAGATCGTGTGAGTAGTTGCTATTACATTTGATAGAATTTACTGATCATAATTCTTGTCAAATGATTCTATAATCATTACTTTAATTCAATATTTTGGTGAAATTTACTTTTGTGCTAAACAATTTTGAAGGGAAAGCATTTATTAATGGGTTAAATTCGTCATTTGGTTTTTGCACACTCAGCTTGTCTTGAAATAAAACTGATACAGACCTTGCAACATTGACATCATCTTTAACTTTATTTCGATTTCATCTGGATGTTATTGAATTGCATCAACACTCTCATTTAATAACATTTTAATACTGTTGCGCTTTTTTTAGAAACATAAATTTATCCAAGATATATAAATGCTTGCCGTTAAATTCTTAAATTTAAATTATTTATAGTGATAGGAGTTGAGCGCTATCACCACTTTATTTATTCATTAATAATTTATTCATTTGTTTTTATTTATTTATTGGTTCACATTTTGTTTCTAAATAATAAGTAACTTTTCTAATAAGTAGATAACCTTGTAGCTGATGCGCCATTAAGCAATGAATAATTTCATCAATTTAGTATTTCATTCATTTTTATTGACAACTTTGGATGCTTTCCAAATGTTTTAAGTTTTGATGTTTAGTAATAGTAGTAGTAGTAGTTTTTGCACAATATTTGACGCAATTTAAAACACAAAGAAAATATAAACATTCTACCAGAAAAGAAAACAATCCTATCTAAGCTGGTATCTAAGTATTTATTTTACATCGTTTTCATTGACTGCTATTATAGGCTTGGGATGATGTTGTTCGTAAAATCAAACCAAAGAACTCTAACTACGACTATCGTAAGAGGATAGTTTTAGACCAGGAGAAAAGTAAAGTCAGTTTGGCTGATCAGTATGCGGCAGATTATCAGCGAGAAGCCGAAAAACTGTCCGGGGTAAGAATGAGTTATAATTACGCATGTAAAAACATTAAAAATTATTTGTTTTAATCATTTTTTGAGTTAATTTCATTTCGAAAAAGATTTGATCAAAGAAAGTTAATGTTTTAAGATAAATATGATAATATATTTTATATTGACTTTTAATTACTGTATATTATGCCATGTAATCCATCTAAAAATTATATAGAGTAAATAATTTTTCAATGCATTTAATCAAAATAGATTTAAAAAATTGGAAATATTTCTATAGATTTGCTTAAGCCTCAAAAATAATTGCATTTGGCAAAAAATTATAAATCTATAACTGATTTTGATGATATAATAAAACATTTCATACATTTCTATATCTAGAATATATATGTAATATATGCTTCTTAACTTATCTTATCTAACTTATCTACAGACTTTAGGTCTACGACACTACGTTTACCAACATTTGGTTTACTAACATTTGATCTATCCTAACTGTAACCTTTAAAATAATCCTAGCCATGACCCAAACCATAGCTTCAACCTTAAACCTAACTCTAAGCCTAACCCTAGACTTTACGCTAACCGTAATCATAATTTTCCAGCGGACCAAATGTCTGTAGATCAAATGTCTGTAGACACGGTGTCGTAGATCAAAAGTCTGTAGAATAGTTATCGTGACACCATAATATTTATTTAAAGCATTAAAATTATAATTCATTGATGATGTATTTCAGAAAGAAGTAAAGGAAAAGGAAGATCCTAAGCATGTGGATATCAGAAAATGTTTAGAAAAACTTTTTATAAAGTTAGACTCCCTCTCTAACTTTCATTTCACGCCTAAGCCGGTAGAATACTGCTTTTTAGTTGCGTAAAAGTAAATAGATACTATTAAGTATGTAAAATACTAATATACTTGTATCAAATAGGTATTATATAGTTTATGGTTATAATTGAGGTTTGAGCTAGTTCTAGGGTTAGGATTAAGTTCAAAGTTTTTACGCGTTAGGATTATTAAATGATTTTTAATGCAGTTTAATGCATTCAAGGTTATTTTTACCCGGGTACCGTATCTATAGTTTCTTTTTATCATTAGTAAATAAGACAAAAATGAATACTTTTTGTTGTTGTTTTCTGAATGATTGTTTTGTGTGACTTAGATTGTGAGAGATTTAGAGATAGTAACGAATGAAGCAGCAATCACAGTTGAAGAAGTTGCTCCTACAAGTCTAAGTGATGCGACTTTACTTGCTCCTGAAGAAATACAGGTTATAAAAACATCCGTTATTATCTGTATCCGTTGTAATGAGTACAATTAGTACTCATTATAAATTATTAATTAGTTTAACTTACAAATTGATTTGTAAGTTAAACTAATTAAATTTGATCAGTTTAATACAGTTTAATAAAGTATACAAAAGACATACGAATGACAATATAAAAATAATATAAAAAATATAAAAAATGTATTGTTTTTCAATAAAGAAAAGCAGTATATTGTACAGGCATTTTTACTGTATCATGTGAATAGTTCGTCGAAGTGAATAGTGCGCCTGATCATCGCAACGGCGTATACTTGTGCCGAACAAGTTATAAATACAGACAGCACCGTGCACTGTTAGATAAAGCTCACCTGGTGTCTTATTGAAAATATTTTTCATGCATTTGTTTCGGCTGCGATTTGAACTTAGATCTGTTTTATTTAATACATTAGATAGTTTAATATTTACGCTGTGTTATGTTTCTTTTAAGTAATTTCTGTAAAAAATTAAATATACTATAATAATATTTAAATATATTTATGCAATTTTATCTTTCTTTTAGTAATATCCGTAAAAAATTATTATAATATTTGAATATTATAATAATTTTGAATATGTAATAATTTTTAAACGTATTACAAGGATATTTTTGCTATATTTTCTTGGTAATAATTCATGTTTTAAAATTTACTTTTGTTTCTATTTATTCATTTGTCTTTTAATTATTATTATTTTAAATATATTATTTATATTGTCGTAAAAATATAAATAATAAATAATTTGACATTTTTTCGCAGAGTAAAACTAAAGGCCATCTGGTGGGCACAACGGAAAAATCATCAACCGACCGCCGGAGAGAAAGAAGGAGAAAGAAGAAGTTGCAGCGAAAGAAGAAAGTAGAGAAAGAAGAGAAAGAGAAACGAATCAGTGGCGCAACGACGGCGGAGGGAATGAAGATAGCGAAAGATGTCGCGTTAAAAGATTTAGAGAAAAAGAGCAAATCTGATAAGAGTATCACAGTATTGAAGGTATGCAATTTGTGTATTGCTTTTTTTAAATATTAATTTATTGTATTTAATTACAGCTATTGTTTTGTTACTAGTTAAGTAAAACAAAAAATATAGCTGCAAAGATGCTACTTTTATGAAGTAAAGATGCTATTTTTGGTATATATGTTTTTAATTGAAAGTTTTATTACTTCGGTTGTTTAGTTTTTATCATTAATTATTAATTTTACATTATAGACAGTCTAGCTGCTGTATTTACTCTATATTTTAAATTATTTGATTTTTTGTGTACATTTTCTGTTTTCAAATAGAACAAAAAAAATCTCCAGCGACACATTTTCTCTCCGGGGGAGGGGGGGGGTCTAAGTCTTAAAAATATCTAAATTTATTAATTGCAAAGCTATTTATATCCAGAAAATCAAATGTGTGTATAATTTTAAAAATTTCACTCACAAAAGCTTGAATTTAAATTGTTATTTTTGAAACTAATTTGTAGGTCTTTCGATTTTCTATAATTAGAATCTTCTGTAACAACAATATTATATGTTATTTGTTGATATTCTTTATTTTTTTCTGTTTTAGGGTGCCAAGGCAAGTAGTAAGAGAGATAATAAAAATACAAAAAAATCTTTATCTTCCAACAAATTCTTTTCACAACTTCAAGACGAGGCTGTGTCAACTGTTAAAAGGAAATCTAGCGCGGGATCCAAAGTAAATCAGTCTTTGCCATCTAGCAAGAGACTGAAACTCTGATCGTATTTAGGACATATTTGTAGACAGTAAAGAAATTTAATTAGAAATTTAATAACATTGAAATTTAAGAGCAGTAATTAATGTTTCATAAAATGGGATAAAGTGTTCTTTGAAATAACTATAAAGTTTGGTTAAATATGTTACTTTAATACGCTGAAATAAATGAAATTTGATGCGCAATGGTGATATAAATGTTACAATTTAATGAAGGTGTTTTTAATTAGTTATTGATAATAATTGAATTGTTTAATTGAATCATTTAAAATAATATTGAAATTTACAAGAGTTAAAGAAAAAATTGCTACAATTTAGATTAAGATAATTGTTATAAAGACTAGGATCAGTTGATTAAATTTGACAAGGGGGGGTATTGATATTTCCCTCCCCTCCACCCCCTCTCAGGAAAATTCAGTAATTATATTTCTATAAAAAATATATGAAAGTTCAAGCTGATTTTGTTTTACTGCTGTTATTCTAGAATGAAAAATAGAATGTAGCGGTACTAAAATATTACAACGTAGCGGTACAAGAAATGATCAGTGTTTTTGAGTAGTCGATTTAAAATTAACGTCTTTCAATGGGTAGGAAAGTTAACAAACAAAAAAAACTGATTTTTCCTCGATTTCTTCGTCAGCACTGCAAAATGATCATTTTGTTTTGTAAATGGGGCATTAGGATAAGGATAATTAGGATAGGATAAGGTTTAGATAAGGCATCATTGTTTTTTGTATTTTTTGTTAAAAATAAAAATAAGGACTACTCATCTCGGAAATGATTTCTTCGCCCAACATGGCGTGATAATAAAATAAAAATATATTTAAAAATTAAAAATTAAATTTATCTTTAATTTTTTCTTTTAATTTTTATTTAATTTCAATAAATTTATATGCAATATATAGAAACGAATCGAAATATTTACTGTGAGACGGAATGGAATCAATTTTAGAGTAATTTATACTTTTGTATGTAATTGAAATAAATTGGTATTTATTGTCGCTTTTGTTGTATTTATTTCGTGTTAAATTTTAAATTAAATACATTTATTTGATTCATTTCATTTTTGCTGTTTAATGGTAATAAAATATCGTCGGCATTTTCTTTGATTTAATCCAAAATGATTATAGTATTTAATTATAAGGACAAAATTGTTGAACTTTTGTATATTTTTTATTCTATGACGAATATAGTACAATACGATTAGTCAATAAGTCTAGTTAGGATTATGGAGTATGGATGTAATTATGGTTAGAAAGTGACCTAAAGATTTCCAACGAAATTGTTTTTGTTTGGAATTTATTGTAATCCTATCTTTATTAATACGCTTTAAAATAACAACATTTATTCTATAAAAGTCCTGATAAGAAATTCTCTAAATCGTAACATTTACCTTATATTTAACTTATAACATTTAAGACACACGCTTTACTATTGCACTGGTTAAGAAAGTTGTAATTGACTTGTAAACAACCAGTGCACAAGATACGGATAATTTTCTATTATCCTTTATTTAAGTTTTTGGCTATCTTCCGTCTCTTTCTGTTCTTTCACTCTTTTTTAGAACTTGAAGAATTTCATACTTGTTGATTAAATCACTAATTTTTTTAATGTTCTACCTAAAATGATCTAGTTTATTATGCTAAAAGATTTCAATGGCACCTCAGTCTTACCACTTGTAATGTAGCTTCAATAAAGACGAGACAAATACATGAATTTTCATTATTTAACGTTATTTAAGAAATGTAAAAAAAATTTTAATGTGTTTTGTACAGATTTGCCAAAAGAAGAAACGATAGTTTACATCATTTCTCGCTTTGCAAATGATTTCGCTTGTAAACTTCAGTTCTATTTATTTAATAATCCTATTTATTAATCATCCATCCAACCAAGAATCGAATCCAAATTTATATTTATTTTCCAGTCAATGATTCCTGGTTGAATTATCCTTTCATTCTCAAAACATTAATCATCCTATTTCAATAGATGATCTTCTCTCATTAAATTACAAAATTCCCTGCTATAAGTTAACAATTTGACTTCAAAATGCAACTTTCAACCAGTTCAAATATATTTCCAATAAACGGCTCAACCCTACAAATAACATCCCTGCAAACTGAACCCGTCAGACTTGAATCCATGCAAGCTTATTCCCTACCTCCATCAAATTGTTCCAGTACCCTTCCATCAGGTAGCGCGCCATCTCAGTCCAACACTTTAGAGAATCATCCACCCAGACAATCTCTTTCAAGACAACGTTCACCGGGACATCGCAATTACGAATCAACCTTTAATGTTGCCGTTGATAGCGATAGAAGCGAAGTCCACCTCCCTCTCGCTAGCTACCATGCCGAAGGAGGTAGAGCGGGCACTGGCGTGAGGAAGTTTGCCAGATTCTGGCGTTTTCTTACAAAGAAACGCGATTCTTCTGCTTCTTCCCACGTGAGGTTATCTTACGGAGCGGAACAGGATGATCGGCTTTCTGGAGGAGCGTCTTGTTTCGGTGGAGGATTAAGAAGATCGTCTTGTTTTCCATCTACGGATTCGACCAGAGTATCATCCGGGGATAACAGTCGAGAGACTTTGATTTCTGGGTCATCCGATGTTCAGATGTCATCAATCGCGCAGGTTGTTCCGCCTAGGCCAGTCCAACGAAATATGGGATCTACTCAAGGTGGCTCGATTATTCAGAGATCAACAGCTCGTGATGTCATCTCGATGATTGCTGAGGAAGATGCGTCGCGTCAAGGGGCGTACAGACACCTCTGCTGCGGAGCAATCAGTACAAGCACTTCGTCTGTAAGTTTGACGGGTGGTGCTGAACCGGGAGGAAGTAATTTACCCTGCACGTCTCACGGTAGATTAGTGTCCACTACGCTGTACCCGAGTGAGGCGGAATTCAACGCGTCAATGTCGAATTCGTCTTTGTCATCCGCTGCTCCGAATGTCCTCCCCCGACGGTCCTCCTCCCCAGTCTTTGCATTTGATCTGGAACTTCACGGAGGGGTTGATGCCAGGCGCGGACTTCCAGCGACAATCCACACTCAGGTGGACTACGTACACTGTCTGGTTCCGGAATTAGGAAAAGTTGCCGCTTGCGTGTATTACTGGGGCGTTATGGATCGTTACGAAGCTGAACGATTGCTCGATGGGAAGCCGGAGGGAACGTTCTTGCTTCGCGACAGTGCGCAGGACGAGTTCTTGTTCTCCGTGTCGTTCAGACGTTACGGACGTTCGTTACACGCCCGCGTCGAGCAATGGAATCATAGATTCAGTTTTGATTCTCACGATCCTAGCGTGTTTTCATCTTCGAGTGTTCGCACGTTGATCGAGCACTACAAGGATCCGGCTAGTTGCATGTTCTTTGAGCCACTGCTTACAGTTCCCCTCCCGCGGAATTTTCCGTTTTCCCTCCAGGCGTTGTGTCGTACAGTAATTTGTGGGGAGACGACGTACGACGGAATCGGAGCGTTACCAGTACCGAAAGCGTTGCAGAGATATTTGCAGTACTATCATTATAAACAGAAAGTTAGGGTTAGGAGGTTTGAGGCCCCTCCCCCGCCTCCTGTCCCGCCTTCTAGGCCCCTTCCCCCGACGGTTCAGAGGGGAGGGAGGAGGGATGAAGAGAGGGAGGGGATGGGGGGGAGAATTTA
>JAQIXG010001313.1:0-22943 GCA_034700105.1 Oconnorella tubifera
CGTAAGTTAAACAAGGTAGACCATACGAGTTAATTAACTTTAGTAAAACATTAAGTGGAGCAAATGTTCCAAGTTTTGCAAATAAACTATTTACACAGCGGTAATAATTTCCTTTTGCATTAGACCAGTCACATTTAAATTGCTTTCCACTACAAATATTCATTCCCAAAAATCGCGTATTTTCTACCCAACTTATCTGAGAGTTGCATAAAGTTATTATATGTTGCATATATTGTACACGATTGTACGGTAGATCATTAGGCAGGCCATTGGGATTTTTGGTAGGTCAAATGACCTGCCTTGACGCAGTGTAGCGGCGCCACTGCCACAGCCTTACCTATATGAACGCACAGAAAAACCAAAATTATTATAGTAGCCCCTATCTATGCCTACTTGACAGTGCACTAAGTAGACCTATAATATACTATTATCATTATGTATGTTTTCTTGTTATTCGTATCATATAATGATTGAGCTTGTACAAGAGATAGGCCTATATAACTAATTGTTAGATATTTTATAAAATAGTTAAGTAGTGTTGCACTGGGCTGTTGGTACGTGGCTCAAACTACTCCGAGATGGAGTTGCATGCACCACCTTAATCCAGAACTACTTTTTTTTACTTGATTGATTTCATTGACTGTAATATACTTTGATGATCTTTTTATTTAACTGCTCTGTAGGAACTATGCAGACTTTAACACGAATGCCGCATTTATATATTTCTAATTTTAGTTTATTTAAAATCTTGGAAATAGAATTTTTAGGAAAATAGATCATCGAATTAGGTTAAGATAAAGTGTATTTAGAAGATATTATTCACAATCGTGTTATGAGAATGTTAAGGGTTAGTGTTAGGGTTAGGGTTAGGGACAAGTTTTACAAACTTGTACCATTTAGGGTAGCGATTTTATTATCAAGTATTTGAGATCGAGATCAGATCAAATTGATGTAATTAATTATTTTAATCTCAAAATTATTTTAATTTTTTTACTTTTTATTTAATTATTTTTATAACTACTTTATTTTCCAGTGTTTCATAAGGTATTTATATATATAATTATAAGGTAGCTATTTATATAATTATAATTAAACTGGTATTTATTCATCATTATTGCATTCTGTTATGTAAACAAACATTAGGCTGCCCATTCGGTTTCGCACCTCACCGACTTAGGGTTAGAGATGGTTTAGGGTTAGATTTTGGGTTTAGATTGTAACTAGAGTCATGATTATGGTTATTGAGACGGATCAGACGTAGTTTTCAGTTATTTTCACAGAATTTAGCTAATTTTTATTTTTTATTTGTAAACAATCACCATTTTATAAGCGATAATTAAAGAAATACTGATCAAAACATAAAATTATTTTTTTCTAAAAATGTTCGATGTAGTTCGAATTTCGCGATGAGACTTATTTATTATATTCCTCATCCTAACTTATATATGTGGTCTTATTTTTATCTTAAAAACTTCACGAGGTGCGTAATCGAAGGGGACCCCAAACATTATACGTCTTATTATTCATTTGTTTTAATTAGGTGCTGAATTTCGAATGATTTTTTATTATTAATATATAAAGTTATAACTGGAATATTTTACTTAAAATTTTCCATTTTAATCAAATTTCTGATGTGTTGAAGTGATTTGAAGTGATCTAGAGTGAAGATGACGGACGGACCGGCCGAATGTAACATTAAAGTGATAGCAAGAGTGCGCCCTCTCAATGAATCTGAGGAGAAAGCTGGCAGCAAATTTGTCCTCAAGTTCCCAACTGATGATTCTATTTCAGTTGCGGTAAGTTCTAGACATTTAGAAACTAGTAATTCTACTACATAGGTGTCGTTGTAGCCTTATATTCAATAGACGTCATTAGCTCATCAAAAGTTTAGGGTCATTGTATGGTTGTTCTTCCGCAGGGGTCCCATCGGAACCCAGTATAGTGTTATATGCCGTTAGATTTGTCTTGGCGAGGGCTACAAGAATATCTAAAAAGTTCTTGTCTCAAATAAAAACTCACTGAGTTATAACAAAAATAGTGAAAAATAACAATAATTTTTAAAAATTAATTACAAGAAAAGTACAAAGTATTTTAAAATTTTAAGAAGAAAAATATAATCTCCGTCAACTTAAACACCAATGTATCAAGTCTCATTAAAAAATTCTTTAAGTATTAAAAAATAATTAAATTAAAAAAATAGCAAAATTTTGTATACATATTTATAATGTTAAAACTGTACAGAAAGTTATTTGTTTACTTAAAACAGGAAACAGAAATGATTAAAATCAATATTTTTAATTTTTTAAAAATATTTTTTTTTAAGTTAAAAAAAAAATAAAAATTTAAAGAAATTGTTATTGTATAACAATAAACATCGCAACAACTGCCTATTATTTATCTATTTGGAGTAAAAAAAACAACATGCAGCAGAATTTGTTATAATTCATAAAAATGTTAACATTTTTCACTCTTTTGTCAATAACTCGGTCAGTTTTTATTTGCGACAACAAGAAATTTTTGGATATTCTTGTAGCCCTCACCGAGACGAATCCAACGGTATGTAACATTATATTGAATTCCGATGGGACCCCTGCGGAATAACAACCCATTGTATCTTTACACTAACTGAATAAAATCTAGACAGCGTTGAATGAAGATAATGCTATATTATCTTCAACCTATAAATTCAATCAAGGGGAATCTGTCCAAGATGTGATTTCTTGTTGCTATTCTTGTACAATCAACTTAACTTTGGAAACTTTTGATATAAATTAATATATACAGCAGCATTTCTGTATCTCTGCAACAAAATACACAGTTTGCTTGAACATTTCTTTGTTTTAGGGTAAAGTTTTCTTATATGACAAGGTCTTTAAGCCTCAAGCAACTCAGGAGCAAATATATGATGTCGTAGCAAAGCCTATTGTAAAAGGTATTTTATTTTTTCTATTTTTACATTAAGACTTCAATTAGTTAAGTTTTTTGAATTCCAAGGATACCAGCAGCATAGTCAGGATATTAACTAAAGGGGGTTTTCTGAATTCTTTTCAAGTGATAACCGTTTTTTTGGTTATCGCATAGTTTTGATCTTCAATTACATGTATTTGTTTATCTCCACATATATGTATTCAACGCAAAAATATTCTTTAAACTGTTTTATCGCTAAACTCTCAACACTAGCATTACAAAAAAAATTGGTTGCATTGTTTAGATGTTTTATCTGGGTACAATGGAACTATATTTGCGTATGGACAAACGGCTAGCGGTAAAACTCACACCATGGAGGTCAGTAGCTTTCTTTATATCTTCAATACTAGCTATAAATTGCCAGTATTTAAAAGTAATAATGTTTATGTAAATACAGAAAGTTAATAGTTTAAATAAGTATGGCAAATAAAAATTTGTTTGACGAATGTTAAAATGTTCATTAAAAATTGTCTTGGAAAACTGTCCCAAAAGTTCACAGCACTGCAGCCGTATTTAACCGAGCGCTGCACAGCCATCGCAAGGCATTGCTTCAGGAAAGAGGTGTACCTTGGATCTCCTGAGACGATAGAGATTCGTCTGCCCAACTCATTCACAAAAGCGAGACCCAATGTGCCCCAAGAACATATAGAATTATTTTTAAAGCTTATTATAGTACACGGTTTATTTATTTAAATTTGTATCCGAAAATAAATAAAGTGTTGTTTAAATGCTATTCTTATATATAGTTTTTAAATCTTGGTGTAGAATATGTTGATATATATTATTTTTTCTCATGTTATTATTATTTCAATTATTTTATTTCATTTATTTATTTATCTTTTTGCTTTCAGGGAGTTTTGAATGATAATTCTCTACAGGGTATTATACCTAGAATTATTGGAGATATATTTATGTACATCTATCAGATGGATGAAGCTTTTGTCTTCCATATCAAAGTATGACAGTATTTTGTATCATTTGCATTTTATCATCGTGTGTTAATACTTCAAGGCTCATTAGAGAAGTGGTTAGAGCACTGAACTTGGATGCGATAGGTCCGGGTTCAAATCCCGGATAGCTCAGTAATACGTTAACTTGCTGCACCCTTTATTAATCGCTTAAATTTACAGTTACGTCTGAGACATCATTTTTATAGTACGTTAATCCATGATATTAAAGTTAACTTAAACTTTTTTAGTTGTTTTTAATTCAATTGATATTTCTCTTATATGCTTAAATAACATTTTTAAACCCTAATTTTTGTAATTTTAATTAATTTATATGTTGTCTAATTATCAAATTATAACAGTTAGTTTTAGTGTTTATCAATATTTATAGAAAATATAATTAATTATTTCGATTTGAATTTAATTAGATTGTTGTAAATTAGATCACATTTTAGATACCTTTTTATCAGTTGTAACAAATAATATTTAGTCAAATAAATGTAATGTTTCTTAATAATGTTACTGTTTTTCGCATGGTTACTTATAAATGATAAATTAATATAGAATTTTCTTATTTTATTTATTTATATTCTTATAGGTATTTTTAAAGCAAAAATAGTATTGAAATTGTTGACGAAAAGTTTTCATTAAAGACATTATTATAAGATAATTATTTGTTTCATTACAATGCATATATGTGCTCATTCATCTTGATATTTTTTCTCATTGTTTTAGTATATTTCTACCTCAATATATATAGCGACTTCGTGTCGTTTATATTGCCAGATCTTTATCATTTAAGCAATTTTAAAGTCTTTAATCAACAGTTAATTTGATAGGACTTATACGAGTATTATTATATATTAAAATTTCATTAAAATTCATTCTAAAGCGTATTAATTCATCATATTGAAGAATTTATATTTATTTGCGAGAAAGGACCGGCTAATAATTCAGTTATTGATACGGTGTTGTTGCGATTCATTTTATATATTTTGCGTTCAAGATAGTTGTAGTCCATTTATCTTGTGGTTATTTTGTTAGTTAAGATTTGAGATTAAATTTTAAGTTGAATGTACGATATTTTTTTATAGATATCCGGTCTTATTCAAAGTTTTCTTGCCGTGTTATCATAAAGCGTTATTTGATGCAATTTTCTCTGCGAATTATTAGTGTTTATTCTTTATATTATTAGACATCGTTTCATTTTCTCACGTGTGCAACGCGACGTATGCCATCTTTGTTGAATTATTAATACAAGTATCAAATCTCTTATATTGTGAATCTATTTCAGGTATCCTACTTTGAAATATACATGGATAAAATTCGTGACTTGCTTGACAGTAAGTTTTAGAAATAAATCGGTTATTAAATATACTTTTATTGTGCGATTATAAAATATTGCCATTTTTTATTTCTTTTAATAAATACTTGTAACTTGTATTTCTTTTAACTCATATTTATTTTTATTAAATTTTAATTTAAGAATGGCTTAAGTGATTTTTAATTGGTTGTTTAAATATTCTGTCATTTTTTGTTTTAATTGTAATTAGTTATATAATTAGTTATATATTACTATATTATTATATATTTATGTTGTTTTAATAATTTTATTATTCAATGCGTATAGACTCAAAATTGCAATATTATAAACACCACAGTTGAATATGCGACAAATTTATATTTATGCCTGTTGATTTTGAATATATTAGATTTTCTGTACTATTTCTGATTTAAATTGATTTCTAACGATTTATTTATATTTAGTAAAATTTAGTTGAGAATTCGTTTGATTTCAGTTTCAAAGACGAATCTTTCCGTTCATGAAGATAAAAATCGTGTTCCATTTGTTAAGGTTTTTGTTTTGTTTTAGCGTTTTATCAAATTATTTTTATTTTGTTTTAATATCGTTATTTTAATTCTATTTTACTTTGAATTCTATTTTGATTATTTTCTTTTGTTTCATTAATTTTTTTATATTTTTTTGTAGTTCTAAGTATCATCTGATTTTATTCAAAATGTAATTATTTATTTAAACTTGATAATTAATGTAATAATTAATATGTTTATTATAATTGAATAGTTATATGTAGCTTGCTGCTTCATATGATCTGAAAGCAGAGCATTTAGGGACTGTTTTTAAGAATCAACTTTCACTCATCATTTATGTTCCCACAATTACAACATTGACATCATCTCTCACTCTATTCCATATTGACATTATATACTTGAATCTTTGTGATTAAATAGCCTTTCTTGTGATGATATGACACTAAACATACCTTTGATTTGTGCTGATGTGATGCTAAGCAATGAATATACCTTTGATTTGTGCTGATGTGATGCTTAACGAATATACCTTTCATTTATGCTGATGTGACACTGAACAACTAATATGCTTTGTATTTGTGCTCATGTAACACTATAAAAACCAAATATACCTTTGGTTTTCTGCAACCTAAGTTTTATAAGTATTAGCTTTACTAAGAAGTAAAGTTGTTGTCTTGTTTCAAATATGCAAAGTACTCTAGTGATATTGTTTAACTTGTTGTTGCCTTTAGGGCGCAACAGAAAAGTTTGTGTCGAGTCCGGAGGAAGTGATGGAAGTTATTGATGAAGGAAAAGCCAATAGACACGTAGCAGTTACTAGTTAGTATTTATACTAACTAGTGTAATTAGTAACGTTTTATTATTCACTAGAAGTTAAAATATTAAATTTAATATAATACAGGCTTTTTCTTTAATATAGTTGCAAAGAAATTAGAAAGATGATTGATTAATGGAATTAGTTGATTAAAAAAGTGTCAAAATTAAAAAAAAATCAAATTTAAAGAAATATTTGCAATATTATAGTGTGTAGTGTATGCCCATTGATGAACTTAGAATCTTAGTCTAAGTCTTAGCTGACCTGTTGAGTTTGGTTCAAAACTGGGTAGATCCAGCCAGTGTAAATGTATTAGATTATATAGTCATTTGATTATTGTACGTTTAGCTTTAAGTATTGATGCTATGTAGACATGAATGAGCATTCATCTCGTAGTCACAGTGTCTTTCTCATCAGTGTTAAACAGGAGAATACTGAGACTGAGAAGAAATTGAGTGGAAAACTTTATCTTGTTGACTTGGCTGGCAGTGAAAAGGTAAAGAGAAACGAGTCATTTTTTTCAAGCCATACGATTTCTACAGAATTAAAGATAGTTGCTATAATATTAATCATAGTAGAATTGATTTCACTATTGTTTAAAATGAAACTATGATGACTATGAAGATATTTTTTATTAGGTCAGTAAAACAGGAGCAGAAGGGTCTGTATTGGATGAAGCGAAGAACATAAACAAGTCTTTGTCTGCTCTGGGTAATGTCATCTCAGCATTGGCTGATGGAAATGTAAGTTTTATACGATTAAATTGTCGTTTATTCTACTTAATGAAAACATTATTTTCACAACAAATACATGCTACAATTTGATAGATTTTACAATATCGGTAATAAACAAAGTGTTCACTAGTTTCATATAAATTCTTTTTACTCTTTTTCTTTTCTTTTGTTCACAATTGGGTATTATTTTAAAATTTAGACAATACGTGCGAATACATCATATGCAAAGTGTATATACAATTACTGAACATTGCATGATTGCATTTAGTAATTCAATGCGTAAAAGTGCAATGCTATATAATTGTGCTGTGAGAATATATTGATTAATTCACCAAACAAATAGCAATTGTAAATCAAGTATATTGAACTAAAAATAGATAGTGAAACAATAAAAAACAACAAAAAAAACAGTACAAAGAAAAACTGAGACAGAATAACAATATATGACTAAATATACCATTGATAAATATATATTCACATACGTATACAGGATTCAATTTATTAAATTTGAGCAATAATAAACGTAAAACGATTTTGCTTATAATAACATAATATTATGTATCATAAATTTGCTCTTTAATAGCTATTAATTTCCTAACATAAAAATGGTGCTGCATTGTTTTGTTGACAGGGTCATATACCGTACAGAGACAGTAAGTTGACTAGAATCTTGCAGGAAAGTCTTGGTGGCAATGCTAGAACTACTATGGTCATCTGCTGCTCTCCTGCTTCATTCAATGAAACTGAAACCAAATCTACTTTACTCTTTGGACAGAGGTTAGATTATCGAATCATTGTGTAAATTTGAGATCTTTATATTACTTTTTTGTGCAAAATTAGAGAAATAGGGAATTTAAATATTTATAAGTAGGCTGCAAGAATGTGAAGCATATAGAAGAAATTATATGGCAGTGTATTATTGTGAAGTACTGCTAATTATATGAAATAATATTATATTGTATGAAATAATATCATATTATGTTAAATAACATTGAGTTGTGTGAAATGACATCGACTTTAAGTGTGATAGAACATTAAATTGTATAGAATAACATTCAATTGTATTTGTATGAAGTAATATTGAAGAGAATCGTTTAAAAACAATACATAGATATATATAATAATAAAGTCGTTTAAATATATACTTTATAGAATTGTATATTTGTATGAAGTATGTATATTTCATTTTTACTGCTACTGATTAATAATTTAATGCGGTCAATAACTTATTCAACGTAACATTGATCGTAATTTATTCAACGTAACATTGACTATAACTCATTCAATGTTACATTGACTGTAGAGCGAAGACGATCAAGAACTCAGTGATGGTCAATGAAGAGTTGACCGCAGAGGAATGGAAACGACGCTATGAAAAAGAGAGAGATAAGAACGCGCGTCTGCGTGGTGTCATTGACCGTCTGGAGGCTGAGCTGGCCAGGTGGCGCGCTGGTCAGTCAGTCGATGCGTCACTTTATTTTATTTATTTTGTTTTTTTGTTTTCACTTTGCAGTAAAATATTTTAAAGCCAAGTGGAAGGTTTTTATATGTTCTCGCACTTAAAGAAAAGTAGTGGCAGCCTTATATTGCTGTGAACAGATAGCAAAGAATCTTTTCAATAACTAGAGAAATGAATATTGAAAATGTATTGAGACTAATATCAGGTTTCAGGAAGCGTACATATGTATAGAATCCATACATATGTACAGATGCATTAAAATTGGTTTAAATTGCGCAATGATTTTGTCTTAGTAGCGTGACATTACTACAAGACCTGACGCTATAGTCCAATGAATTAGCTGTAATCGCCAAGGACCTTGCACATTTTAACCAGTATTTAGCTAACATCAGTTTTATAGTTAAACAGGCTGCCTGAAACCTGATATTAGAGTATTTTAATCTTAGATATAACAGTATTGATTTAAATATGTATATATATATATATCAGTTGTAGCTGTTTAAAGTTGATGTTACTTGATGTCATTTATATACAATTTGGATTTTATTGATGAGGCCAAAAAGTATTAAATTTGAATATCTATTAAAATGAATACATTTGAATATTTGCTCTCTTATTACGTCTCTTTTTTACTTTTTTCTCCCTCAGGCGAAAGCGTTCCAGAAGACGAGAGATTTCAAGCAAAGGACGCGACAGCTGATGTCAGCATGTCGTCGGCTGTCTCCATGCAGCAGTTGAACGTGACGGGCGCGCTAGGTGACGGGAAGGCCGTCACTGACGCGGAGAGAGGAAGATGGGAGAGCGAGAAACAGAATCTCTATCAACAGTTAGACGACAAGGTGCGAAAGTTATAATTTTGTTTTATTTTAGCAAACGTTTTATAATCATAATATATTACTATATATTAAGAACGTTAAGAACTATGATAATGATTAGATTTGCTTTATTCCTTCTTTTTCTTATTCTTAAATTTTTGTTTAGTACTATATGACAATCACTATTTGAAATTTTTGAAATTTACTCTTACAATATTTACACTTTATAAATTTTCTACATATATTTAATTGCTTTGTGTTAACGTTTAGGATGATGAGATTAACAAGCAGTGTCAGGTAAGCGAAAAGCTTCAAGAACAGTTAGCGGAACTGGATGAACAGATATCGGCTTTGAATCGAGAGAGAGATGGTATGAATCAGGAAAACTTGCGCCTGCAGGCCACCAATGAGTCATCTACGACTGAGATTAAAGAAGTGTTGAGCGCGTTGGAAGAACTGAGTGATCAGTACAATCAGAAGTTGCAGGATTTGACAGCGAAGGAGAGAGAGAATGAAATGTTGATGGAAGATCTCAAGGCTAAGAAGGTGAAGAGCTTTTCTGTGTATTGTTTCTGCGTCTTTTCTTAATTAAATTCTTAATCTGAGAGATTAAAGTTTTTTTAGAATAAAGGAAGCTATATAATTTGTGTTTTTTTTTATATATAAACAGTTTGCGGTTATACGGCTTTATTTAACTTTCGTGCTTTGCAACATTTATGTAATGTAATCATTATGATATATAATCATTGATATTTCATGATGTACTTTGTTTTTTTATTAGTGTACTTTCATTGTGTACTTCATCATTGTTTTTTATTATTGTTTATTTTTCTTTGAAGTTTTCTTATTATTTTATTTACTTTTCCAATTGTTCAGACGGAACAATTGGAAAAGTAATATAAAATAATCATAAAGAGTAAAATAATAGAAAAGATCTCTTATGAAAATATCTGCTTCCGTCTTTATGTGCTTGCATCAAAAATTTTAAATAATAAATTACTAATAGTGCGTAAGAGTTCTTGAATCTTTACTCATCACTATAGTTTACTCATCACTATATTCTTCCACAAAATCCAGTTACCACTTTTCACTAAGATCTTTTTATGCTGATGTGACATTTATCAAAAACTACTCTAGCTCAAAGTTTTGACTGAAATACACGGTGAGCAGCAGCTTTTGACTTTTTTTAATGAAACTTATATTAATTTTTTTAAATTTTCTAGATGGCTTCAGAGTCACTTGAGAAAGACTTATCGTTGCTTCGTGAAAGCAGTTCACAGCACAAGAAGCGCAGCATGGAGATGCTACTTAGTCTTCTTAAAGATCTCGGTGAAATGAGTCACTTAGTCGAAGCTGATTTCAAGGTTTTTGTGATATCTTTGTTTTTAATAAACTTTATATTTTATTGTCGTTATTACTTATTTAATTACTAAATGATCGTAATGATTTTTCCTAATTACTGTTAAGTAACTAGTTAAATTGTGTAGCTGTTGAATTAGTTATAGAAAATTTATTTTTTATATAGCTATATAATATGTGTAATGTCTAGTGACTAATGTTCTATTAGTAGTTCATATATATTACTGTGTTTAGTTCATATATAATATGTTGCAATATTGCTACATTTTTGATTTTAAAAGAATTTTTTATAGTAGTGTTGTCTTTTTGTTATTTGTAAAGCTTCATTTTTGATTTTAAAAGAATTTTTTATAGTAGTGTTGTCTTTTTGTTATTTGTAAAGCTGGATCTACAGAAAAGCGGCAGCAGTAGCGGAGCCGACAAAATGGATGAAGATTTCACGATGGCGCGTTTATATGTCAGCAAAATGAAATCGGAAGTGAAGTCATTGCTTCAACGCAGCAAGCAGCTGGAGACTGCAGCTGCTGAGAGTGGGCGTAAGCTGGATGAGACGGAGAAAGAGCTGTCTGATAGTAGGCTGATGGCCCAGCAACAAGAGGCTAAGTTGAAGACAGTGGGAGAGTCGTTGAAAGAAGTGGAGGCAAAGAAACGAGGGCTGCAAGAACAGGTGGATAGACTGGATGAAGACTGCGCTAGACTTAACGCTCAGGGTTAGTGTTTGCTACAGATTTTAAAGGTATTGGCTTAAATTTTCAATTTCAGAATAAGTTTAAAATAATAATGATACCTTATCTTTAAGTCAAAAGTATCTCGAAAGTCATGAAAATTAATTGCAAATTATTTCATGGAAATATTTATCTATGTTGTAACTTTTCCAAAGAAGAGCAGTTAAGTGGAGTGAATTATGAACAAATTAGGTTTAGTCTTTTTATTCTGATGTGATATTAGACAATAATTGGATTGTAGGTGTTGTTATCATGATTGACCACTAAGCATAGCATTCACAAGTGTTCAAGTTAAACCATTGTTTAAATTATCTTGATTGAATTCAGTGTTTGAAATATTTTGCAAGACTTGCTGCTCCAGTAATAAGATATTTTAATACATACATCATTAATATTGGCCATAAGATACACGTTATTGAGCTAACTATTTGTAGCTACTTTTGAAATTTAAAAAGAGCTTGATATTATTACACATTTTTATTAATTTTTACTAATTATTAGGCATTTGTTGTTAAGGCGCGTTAGAGAAATATATAAAGCACTGGACTCGGATGTAACGGGTCCAGGTTTAAAACCCTTATAGCTCACTGTTTCTCTAACTTGCTGCACCCTTTTGGTAAGGCGCTTAATTGATACCTATGTCTTAGACATCGTTATTATACTGTATATTTAAACTTAACATTAACTTTTTTTTTTATTGATTTTTTACAGAGCAGCTGTACATGTCTCAGTTAGCCGAAAAGGAGAAAGAGAGAGACACTCTTGCATCCACGACACAGATGAAGGAGGCTCTGGAGAGACAGATGGATTCACACAGGGAGCAACATCAGCGTCAGCTGGCAGAACTCAGACAAGAGATTGCTGATAAACAGGAACGCATTGATCAACTTACTGAGTTAGTTTCGTCATTTAGATATTGTGAAGTAGATTTTCTTGATAAAATATTTGTCCTGATGTGCCATTTAGGGTCATTTAAGTTAGCATATTCTCTTTCTAATTCTGCGATTGTGACATCACTGAGTTGGTGATGATGTCATCATGATGTCACTAAGGTGTTGATGTCATATAGAAGTTGTGATGATTAAATATCTGGGCTGAAGTACCTTTATGCAGCATATAATTGACATATTTTCACATCAATTTTTGCTTTGAAAATATGAGCTAGTCAAGAGGTATTGTCTTGGTTATCATTCGCTAACAAATAATAATATTTCATTTACTTGTTGCACCTTTAAGTAAAGTTTTTCATTTTATTAATTGTTTTTCCTTGATTTTGATATTATATATAATGCTACTAATCATCAATCCAACTGAATGAAACGCTTGAATCTATTATTACTAACTTATAAATCTATAACACGCGATATCGACATTTCTCTCATTTCCAGAGCAACACAGAAGTCTCAGTTGACTCAAATAAAGCTCCAGGCTGATTATGACAAACTGAAACACGACGATGTCGAGAAATCGACTCGTCTGTCTGAACTGACGCAACAGTTTGACAGACACGAACAGTCGAAGCAAGATCTGTGTGGATTGGAAGAGACAGTCACAAGGGAACTACAGACTTTACATAATCTTAGGAAGATGTTTGTTCAAGACTTGCAAGCCAGAGTTAAAAAGGTCTTTATTTATATACACTCATTTTAACTTGCAGTTTGTTTGTAATCTGAGTTTGTAATTTTACATAATTGTAATTGTTTATAATTTGTTTGTAAAATCGTGGTAGCACTGTTGGTAGAGCTTTCTTCTGCAAGCCAGCTGGTTATGTAGTAAAATTTCAGAAATTGTAATACTTTGAACAGTTAAAATTAAAAATTTTAAAAATAAAAGAATGTTACTAAGTGATAAGGTGTTTTCAAGGTGTTGCATCGGATATGGCATTGTGTTGTGTGTAGTTGATACGATTGCCATGTATATGCTCTTCCACTGATCAACCGCATTAGTACTATATCTTTGTTTTATATAGACCTTCATGTACATAACGTAAATGTCAAGTTTCTATTAATTAGTATGAATTAAATGAAATAGTATTATCAAGTTTTGTAGTGGTTTTAACGCGCATATTTGGTAACAGGTCATTTTACATAAAAATTCTATTTCTTTAAAACAAAATTATCAATATTAAAATTACTTTAGAAATGTGAAAGAATGTGATTATCAACATTTGAACTATTTGTGTGAACTGTTATTGCATAAAGTACTACATGCTAGATCTTTGATATTATCTTATAGAGCTACTGGTAATACGCAGTTAAAAACGTATAATCATTTAAACGTAAATAATCATTAAAACGTAAAAACGATAAATTGATTTACTTGATCCAGTAAATATTAATGATTATTTCATTTATGGTGAATGATCAGAATGATTTTTCGTCATTTTTTGAAAATGATTTTCATATCTGAAAAAGAATTTACAGTTTTAATTTAAAAGTCAAGTATTAATTCATAGCTTGATTGATGCGCATGTTAATTAAGTCTCTTTTTGTGTTGATGTGACATTAAGATAATAAAGATTAGTGTTGTATAATTTCAGTCTCAAATGAATCCAATGGAGGAAGATGATAACATAAGTATGCATGCTCAGAAACAAAAGATTCTCTTTCTGGAGAATAACTTGGATCAACTGACAAAAGTACACAAACAGGTTTGGAAAAATTATTATAGCAGAATAAAACTAATCTATTGCAAGAATCGAATAAATTAGACGTGTAAAATATATAACTAAGTTATGAAGATTTTAGTTTTATATCTAAAATGTTGAAATCATTACTAAAGATTCCTGTGTTAAAAGTCAAGTATGATTTCATCACTTGAATTCATGCACGCGTAATTTTCGACTGTTCAATGCTTTTTTGTGCTGATGCGACATTAAGTTACTGACAAAGTTATGCGGTAAATACTGAGTGTATTAAGTAAGAATAAGATCAATTTATATGATAAATATTGAGTGTATGAATTGCGTGATTTATCAGTTGGTTAGAGACAACGCAGACCTACGTTGCGAGTTGCCTAAACTGGAGAAGAGAATGAGAGCAACAGCTGAGAGAGTCAAGTGTCTGGAGACTGCACTTAAAGAGGCAAAAGAGGGAGCAATGAGAGACAGAAAGAGGTTGAAATACATTCTCTTTTTCTAGAAATTGTTGTAATAGGCTTACTAGATGCAGAAAATTATTCAGAATTAGTAGTTGAAGTATAGATCTTGTACTCAGTACTTGGAATATTTGAAACTATTATAAAATGATTTTATTTGATTTTTGCACGACCATTTTTCGAAATTTGACATTATTTTCTTCTTTTTCTGTGGCGATGTTGAATCTTAGTGTTATTATTCATATGTTATCTGTCATTAAATTGTCTTTTCTATGCTTATGTGACGTTTATAAAATTAATGTCTTAATATTGATGTTATTTATTGAAACATTATCTGTAACTGAATAGTTTTTTTTCGTTGATGTAGCGTTAACAAAATTAGCTTCGTAATTTAGATAATATTTATATATTATTCAAATTTTTACTCGTATCCGACAATCAAAACTAAAGTAATTCTCACGAAATGAGTGAACAAAAACAATCAAATAAACAAGACTATAAAGCGAAGCTAACAAGAAATAAAACCTAGTGTCACGCATTAATTCTAATCCCAGATACCAACACGAAGTGGATCGCATCAAAGAAGCTGTACGACAGAAGAATCTTCAGCGTCGCAGCCATGTCGCTCAGATTGCTAAACCTATACGGGCTGGTCATGCACCAGTCACTCCTCAGGCTTCCGGTGGCATCAGAGGCGGTGGCGCGCTCTCTAATGGACCCTCCCCCGCACGCGCTTCTAATCCTGCGTCCGATATCTGAACCATCTATTTATAAGATGATATATATATTTTTAAGTAAGACAACAAAAAACGGCCCCGATATTATAAATCCGACAAAACAGCCAGTTAATTTATTTAATAACCCTAACGCTAAATTAACCCTAAACTTAACTCTAACCCTAGAATTAACAATCAATCCAAACCCTTAGCCGAATCCCAATCTTAACCCTAAGAATTAATAGTCTGGGTTGATTTGTCGGGGCCGTTTTGACGAGTCACACGATATTTTTACGTTTTAGTAGTTTATTTGGACTCGAGTTTATACGTTTTGCGTTTTCTTAGTTAAGTTTTATGTTAGTAAATTATTCTAATAGTTCGATTCTTTATATGTACGAAAAGATTTCTCTCTCATTTGTATTTATTTTTTGATCAGTTAAATTGTGCCTTTAATGTTAGTGTAAATAGAAATGCTTGGTATTGGGGCTGCTTTATAGAGGGCATTGTATTAATGCTGTTAACAAATAGCCTGTGATGTCTTTTATAGTCATGTCCTAAATAAATGAATGCCTTTTAATTGTAAAATAACATTTTAGTATAAATTTTATAGATAAGGTAAAGTTTTTCAATATGGCTGATAATTATTATTATTATATATGTGAATGTTATTTTGCTTTTACTTAAGTTGTTTTATTATAGTTAGGTTGCTTTGTTAAACATATATATCACTTAAAAAGTCTCTTCTCTTAAATATTTTCTCTTAAATATATTTGCAGTTTACAAATCATAAAGCTTTAAATTCTCTTTTGTAAATGTCATATGCAGTAATTTATTATGTAATCTATGAAGTGACCATAACAAAATTCTTTACGTTATATCTACATAAAAAAAAACTACTTTTGTCTATGGTCTAATGGGGGAGTGATATTGTGATGGCACAAAAGGTAGCGAAAGATTTAAAAAAATGTGACAATCTCTTTTTCATCTTTGCATTACAAAAACCAGGAAATAGTGAAATCATACCCATTCACTTTGAGTTTGTCTTTCATTTCATTCTTTAAATTAATTTAACATATAAAAATTAAATTATAATATCTTAATTCAATTATAATTAAATTATAAATTAGATTATAATACATGGGGTTGAGTGATAGAATAGAATCTAAATCTATTGCAGTATCAATTGTAATCCATTCGGTGTACTAGATCATTTAAATTATATTTCTTGCGATAAATTAATAATGCTGAAGTTTGATTATAATGGAGTGTCTATTAATTTATTATTGATGTTTGCTTATATGATAATTGAATTTTCATTCATACGATCGAATATATTTTACAATATGATTCGTCACGATACGATATTTATTGATGATATGATATTGATTTACCGAATCGGATGATTATTTTTCGCGGTGATAATTAAAATTTGAGAATTATTAAAAAATATTCTAGGACTGCTCGTTATTGAAGACTTTGCGCGCGGGTTTGCTAGTTTATTACATGAATTAAGTTTGATATATTTGCAATTTGAATGCACTCGAGTACATACTGTATTAACTATATCGCGCTAAATGTAATGATATTTTTTAACCATTGAGTTATTTAAAAAACGCAAGATAATTTATTTGTCACGAATTTTTTTCATATTTTTGATTCAGTTTATAATTTATTCGCTGTAGTTTAAATTGCCTATTTATTCCAAATTGGATTTATGTAAGTTTTCTATCCAAACCCGTGTACCGCTATATATCCGATAAGTAAGATTCAAATACATTGATGTCATTTCGAAATTTTAAAATTTATGGCTTCTTTAAACGGCGCAAAATTAAATGTATAGCTTAATGAATTATTACTATTGCTAAATGATATGAATAATATGTAAATTTTAGAATTTTGTTTATTTATTAAATTATTTGATTGTAACCAGTGGGGAATATACACTGTATACAGCTACATGTTAGATAATATATAATTTACATTGACTGAGTAAAATAGAAATCTTATTTTTCGTGATTTCTCAGTGGCTTTGACTTGTATCATCTTGATATTGACTTGACTTTGCTTGTTTTTATGAAAAAGATTTCTAATCAATCGCTAGGATATAAAGAAAATTTAATATTAATTAATTCATTTAGAACCAATTCTTTGTAATTCATATGATAAACATTATAATAAAGGAATATTATCACGATGCATAAATCATTTTAGTTTTTATTTGTGTATCTATAATTAAAGCTGCTGGATTGATATTTAATGAATCTTATATCTTCTATATAGTGATACTTGATGAAGTTGCATATAGAATTGAACATTAACAATTAAATGCTATCACACTATCTACAAGTATAGTACACTGATATCTAGCACATTGTGCAAATATTTCTTAAAACTGGTTGTTTCAGTTCATACATATTGAAACTCTTAATAATGGCACATTACAAACACTTTATCTTTAATTGGGTAAGTAACACATGACTTGATCAAACGCAATCAAAATTGACAATACTTGAATATACCAAATTGACTGCGAATTTCTTAATTTCTTCTTATTTCAGCTATGATACTACATATTATTTCTTTTCCTATTTTGAATCCTATACTAGAGTTTTGTGTTTGACTGTGATTTACTAAGTATTACAAAGAATACAGTTGTTGAATGCAGATTGATGAATCTCGTAATGATTTAAAACAATAATTTGAACAACAAACAGAATAAGTGAAGGATTTTAAAAGCTGAATAATAACTAAGTATTGACACAGTAATAATTTAATTTATCCTAATATTATCCTTTGAAGTTAATTATCATTAGTTGTATGCTCCTGAACTGCATTGTAATTTTCATCATCTATCTTTTATGTCTCCCCTGTGTGACGATATTATATTGGTGCAAGATATTAATCAATTTGCCAGACGATATCTAAGAAATATTATTTAGAGGACAAGCATCATCGGTTGATATTTATCCAGTTTCTGATTGATTTCTTTCACTTTTTCTGTGATTATTGAGCATTTAATTAAATGATTTTCTGTCACTTAATATTATTAAAACATTAATGCTTATGTGACGTTTAGTAATGAGATATCGTATGCGTATTTAAATTATTATATAACTCAAAAACATTAAATGAATGAATTGAATGATTAAATGAATTGATACTTTTAGTAGTTAAATGCTTTCTTATGTTTTAGTCACTTCTGTTTTTTGTTATTTTTTTCATAATGGAACATTATGCCTTGTTTTAAAACATTAATATTATATATTAAAGAGACTATTATTCTGAGATGAATTGAACATAAACATTTGTTAGTTAGCATTATGAATACTGCATTGTGTAGGAGTAATTGTGCTAGTTGCTTTCTTTGTTGAGTTTATATGTGGGAGTTTTCATAAGTTACTACTAATATTTAGTTTTATTTGTAAAGCATTGCATTTAAGTGTTTGAAAAATTATATTTTTGATTCCCATTACATTGTGCTAGTTAATGATTGAAATAAACTTTACTACATTCTGTTTAGTACTCTGTAGACTTATTTTAATAGTAATCTTTTTTAAAATTGACTAAAATCAACTTTATTCATTTATAGCTTTTTTCTCTTTATGAACTTTTAATGTCTTATTTTTTTCTTTTTCTCTCACTATGTTATTTCACAATTATTCTCATTTTTATCCCTTTTACAAATTTCTACGAATTGACCCAATTCGCAGGTTTAAATATTTTCTTTAAATGCTAGCTATTAAGATACTAAATATTCAGTTTTAAAATAGGTACAAGAAAGAATAAATTTCAAATAACTTTTAGAATTCAATTTTAACACAATTTATACATTTTAAATGACATTATGATACAAAGCAAGCTCAGATGACTTAGATATATGTAGTGCAAAGGAATGAGGATGACTGAGTATATAGTATAGACAATTTGATAGTGAATAGAGAGAATAGGAGTAGACACTATTAGAAAGTATTAAATGAAGAGAAGTAGAGTAGATAGATAATGTCTTATATATATAGATTAGATACAAAAATCTTATACGTATAGACTGTATGGAGATATATTGAAAGTCTTTTATAGATAGATTAAGATACAAAAAGTCAGTCTAGTTGACCAACATTTTATAAAATCTAGTTTGTAGATACAAAAAGTCTTTTATGTAAAGAATAGGAGAAGTAAACCCAGAAAATCTTGAGTGAAGTATGTCATGACTTATCGAACTGATAGAGACGACATTCAATCCTAGCAAGTTTATAGAATGGCTGGTAATGAAATAGACTTGATTAATATTGTCAAAAGGTACTGCTATCTAATTTTATAACGATCCTGTAGCAAAGTTTAACTAATTAACTTTTCATCAAAAACTACACTGTCAATAAAGTAGTCAAATCAAGTTTCTTCTTTGTGTACGACTATGATGTTATGTGGTAAATAATGCAGTAAATGAAAAAGTTGAATGCAATTGTAGGAAAGTCAAATGGATTGAATAAATTTGCATTACTAGTCATAAATTCATTTCTCGTTGATCTTAAAGTTAACTTGCTACTGGAGGTTGGTGGTTTATCCAGCGTGTGGCGAAGCAATGATCCACCTTAAATATATTTACAAAGTTTGAGATTTAACAACAAATAATATATTTTATCGATAGGAACACATTATTAATAACTTTAAACATACAAACGTAATATTTGCGATAATATGAGTATAATTTAATCAGTAATATTTAAAATAGGAATTGCGAATGTTTTGAGATTTTATTGTGAGAAAAGGATTAGGCCTATTAATTGCTACTTTTCGAACATTTATCAGTTGCTACAAATTCAACAAGAGCGCTATATAAAATACACCTGCAATCTAATTCAATAACAAAGGAAGAGTTAATTAATGTTGAATCAGGGAATCCATGATGTATTAGTTAAGCATACCGTATATATTCAATAGATACTTTTATTGATATTTATTATCTCGTAATAAATAGCAATAAAACTAAAATAGATGATCATCTCTAGTCTAACTATATTTAGTTTTTAATAAGATAATCATGAATGCATTAATTTATAATGCATTTATGATTATCAGTTATTATAGGCTACTTAAGATTAGTTGATAAGATTATTTATAAGCTGATGATGCATAGTGACAATTCCCCTTGTCCTGAACCATTAACAGCTAACTTACTGCGCAAAAAGTTTTGTTTAATAACCAGTTGATTTATTTGCGTACACTTAGCAATATTGACATAATTTTTAGCTGTCTCTATAGAAAATACTAATAGTTTATTAATATTATAACAATTAAACGGTCACTATGTATCTATTTTTATCCTTATATAATGCAACAAACAAATTGATCATACCAAGGAAAAGCAAATAGCCACTTTACTACTATTCGTTTGTCCCAGTTAGATCAATGAAAATCGAATTTTTGCAGCACATAAGAATCTAAAATATACTAACTTGAAGAAAGAGGACCCCATGCATACAGTTGATACCAATTATTGCTGAGGTCGACTGTGAACTGATCTTGATATTGAGCTCTAACTTTTAGTGGTCTCTTAAAACGACAAGACACTCTGTTCATATTTGAATTATCAGACTCCGCATCAAACAGAGGATTGATTCCCTTCATTGTGGGAGTTTGATGTCTCAGTTCAGCGATATAACGTCTTACCATTACAGTCGATTCAGAGCGATAGTTATTACGCAGGCACATAAAAACTTCATGACCGCCCTTGAAAATATCAAGATATATAATATGTAATATGTAATATAATATGTAATATATAATATATAAATTTTATTAAATGGATTAATCAAGAACTTGGTAATTTGAGGCGAGAAATGAAACGATTATTTTATAGTTTAATTAAACCCATGGCAGGTGATTTTCACAATTTTAAGGCATATGATTAATTTTAAACAAAAAGTCATTGTTAGTAGGCTAATTTATTTTTGATAAATTAACCTAAGTAAATTATGTCTGGAAATCAATTATGGAATTAATTGTGTGCTGAATAAATTATGCCTAGAATCTTATATCTCAAACAATGACCCTCGAGTAAACAAGAGGTCTGTTATAAATACCATAATGACCACAAACCATTTTATTGTCTGATGAAAAGCCAACAGCTATCCAATCATCTTTACCACTCATTTCAAACTGTACATCGCTTTGCGTCACATTATAAGTCAAAAGAAAATCACAAGAACTTGCATTGCATCCTTTATTTCCATACCTGTTTCAAACAATAGTATGTTTGCATGGATTGTAATTATTTATGAAGTCATAATCTAATATTAATTTGTTTAGTATATACAAGTCTCTTCAGTTAAAAATTTCGTTCATTATAATGTAGTAAATACATTAATTTAACATTTTGAATACTTGGTAGCTAATTGTGTTAAGATTTTCATTGATCTAACAAAGGCCTTATCCATAACAAGTATTATATTAAAACGGGCTTACTTATCATCTAAAATTCTTCGAATATAGACAACAGAATTACTACAATTATATTATAGGCATAAGGAACAGAGAAGCTGTATATTCAATTGTCTTCTACTGTATATAGTGACTTTATACATTTGCAAAACATTTTTATGCAAATTAAAATTGTTGTTCTAGTCTCTCTGTGTCTTGAGTTAATTTACACTTGCTAAAAATTGGTGACCTGAAGCATCCTTTTGTCCGACCACAGTTCTCTAATTCTATTGACAAAAATCCTACAAATGACATGATAATAATAATTATAAGTGAAATAGTTTACGTAAATGTGCTAAAATCATACAAAACTGTAGTTAAAATCTAGTTATTAAACTATCTTAAATTATGTTACATAGATATAGTGAAACAATACAACATGATTATGATATTACAATAAGTTTGCATAAAATAATGTAAGAGAATAATGCAAGATAAAAGCAGGGCTTTTCCTAACGTGCAGTTCTACACAAAGTGTGCAGTTCTGAATGAATATGTGCGCTTCTTATTCAAATATTGTGCAGTTCTAAATAATGAAAACATTATGTTATAGAGAGTAATTTTTTGCTGAACAACAGAAACACAACAGTGAACAGTCACAACTAACAAAGTTTAATTATTTGATTAAAATTTCTTAGCGTTCGACTTCTGCATGACACAGATATCATCACCCGAGCTGTCACTTTCAACATCGGCAAAAGTTCGTTTGGCACTTGCCTCAGGAAAGACGCCATGGAAATATCGCTGTTCTTTTCCTTTAGGCCTATCTGCTACTCGGTGGCGGCGCTTGTTGAGCCACAATAAAACAGCTGGTCTTGGATCTCACACATATAAAGGTGGCATGTTGTAGTACACGAACAGATACATATTCTAGGTGTCCAAATGCATACTTGACGTGTCTGAAGTCTTCAGTGTGTTACTTGAACTGATTAGTCGTTCAACGTCTGCACTATGTGGTTTGGCAGCAAGAATGCGAGCGAGAACAGTATTGACTGTCAGGTAAT
>JAQIXG010001314.1:0-22943 GCA_034700105.1 Oconnorella tubifera
TATGTTTATAAATGGTTATGTTTATAAATGGTTATGTTTATAAATGGTTATGTTTATAAATGGTTATGTTTATAAATGGTTATATTTATAAATGATTATGTTTATAAATGGTTATGTTTATAAATGGTTATGTTTATAAATGACTATGTTTATAAATGGTTATGTTTATAAATGGTTATTTTTATAAATGGTTATGTTTATGGTTGTGTTACCTAAACGGTCCATACACTCATACTGTCAATTTGCCTTATGTTCATCTGAAAAGTTACAATTAATGCATACACTGTTATAAAAGTATTTCAGGAAATAATAGATTCTACAGAAGTAAGCAAATATTCAAAATTTCTATGTTGATAAGTATTTAGCTTAAAAACGGATTGTTATCCTGTGCTATTTTGTAGCTTACATTATTTCATAAATAACACATAACACACTTTCTCAAATATTTTAACCACCAAATGTTTTACTTGTTTTCTGATATTTTAAATGATCTGATTTGAAATAAATGATTTATTGAGCGTTGCATTTGATTCTAAATTACTGATGTCATTTCATTTCAACCCTAATAACTAAATCTTCTTACCACTCTGACAGAAGCTTTTAAAAGCGAACAATTTTGTCGATAAACTTTTTACCATTCACTCGGTAAATGGATTTTAAATTAAGCACCTATGACGTTTACTCTAAGTATTATAATGACGTGTATGACGTTTATTCTTAATACTATAATGGCGTGAATGACGTTTATTCTTAATACTATAATGGCGTGAATGACGTTTATTCTTCAAATTATAATGACGTGAATGACGTTTTCGTGACTTCAATTCAAAGCTCTTAATGTGACTTGATGACAGCTTGTCAAGTCATCATCTTAAAGCTGATTAGCAAAGTAATTTACAGTATTTTAACATTGCAAAGTATGATTGTCAAGTATGACAATCGAAAGCTTATGATGTAATTAATCGATGAAGGTTACTGTCTTCAAAATATATATCTGTTTATCATTAAAACGCATCGCTGCAATCAAAGCTTTTCTAATCTTGGTAAAAAAACAAGAGGCAGGTATTTGTTATACTGCTCTTTACTTATTATTTTCTATTTAATTTATTTCATTTATATTTACTTCCGTTTTGTAACAATGATTTTATATAACCAACTATGAATATCCGTGCACCGTAACAATGTATGATATACAATCGCGCTCTTTAATACATTAGAGATAAAAGATTTACATTTTTAAGAAAAATAGCAATGTACTGGTGACTGTTGAGCACGAAATTATCAAATGTGATAAAAGTTGATTTGACCAAACAAAATAAATCATAGTTTTATATTTATAAAAACAACACCCAATTATTGCAGACCAATTTTGATGATCGCTTTTATAGCATCAAACATGACAGCCGAAATCAGCCAATTACGAAGCAGATGACAAAGTTACACCCAATCAGCTGCAGTTATTTAAATTGCACGCGTGATATCTAACCGAACTAGCAGTAAATCTGTTCGTGACATTTTACTGATTGGATCGCAACGCTTTAGGATTACTTGCTGCACAATTGCTGCGCTATCTCTGACTATAGAGAGGAGGCTAATATAGAGTGAGAGAGAGTAAGTGTGCACTTACATAATAGCTTTCTATTTCAAATGAAGCATACCCCTTAACTGAATGTTACATTTTACTAAAATGAACTACATTTGAGCTGTTTCTTATTCATTTATATATAATACATCAAACACTTTGCATGAATATAAACATTTGTATGACTTAATGATGTCATTTACTAACTAAAAACTTTAATAAAACTCATTATTCTATGCAATGCATTGCATCAGACAATAAAAACTGAATAAAATCTTTAATCTGTCAATAAATTTTTCTCATTGAATGAACTTTTTTAGCGAAATCCCGGAAAATAAATGTCGCAACTACTGTCCGTGTAGTCGTCTAATTGAAGAGCTCAATCTCTAATACCAGAGTCTAATTCCAACACTCATTACCGCTTCACCAGACAGGATAAAATATGAGCATCGTGCCAAGCTTGTAATTTGACCGTTCAAAAAAACTTTAAATGCCCCCCCCCCACCACCCCCCCCCCACATTTACTCGTCAAGCTAATCTGATTGAGAAATATCCGACTGCGAAAAAAGTAGTAAGTTGGAAAAAGCAGAAAAATACCGGAATTTTCGAAAGAGCTGCTAATCCTATAAGGGTACCCCGACAAATTGCCCCAAATACAATAACCCGACAAATCGGCCCCGTCAATTCATTTAGTAACTATTACAACTCAAATCATCCCTAACGCTATTCCTAAATGTAATCGTTACCTTAAGTTCAGTTATAAGCACACATTTATATTTATGTTTATTGAAAGTAATTATTTTCATTTATATTTACTATAGCGAATGGTGAAATAAAGATTTGTATAAATATTAACAACTAATCTAATTAAGTTAAAAATAATAGAACAAGTTAACTTCTAGATGTTATGAGGTTAATCATGTCTCATTATTCATGATCATGTGCTGCTGTTAGACATGGGACAAGAGTCTGAGACAAATAAGAAAACCAGGACTGTACAGAGTACATAGCAATTTACATAGTACATAGCACTGAGGAGATTGTACATAGTACACTGCATTGAGAATAGTGTACTTTAGTGTACATTGTCCATTGTAGTAAACAGCACTTCAACTGTACTGTACACAGCGCATAATAAATAGTACTGAGAATGGTGTATTGTACATCGTACGCTGTACTGAGGAGATTGTACTGTAAACAGTACTGTACATTTTACAGATTGTTGAAGATATTGTAGTCTGCATAGTATATGACGAGAGTGTACTTTCTATATTACGCAGTACTGAAGCTATTATAACGTCCCTAGTACATAGTACTGAAGACAGTGTACTGAGTACATATTACTAGTATTATAGCGTACGTTGTACTGAGGACAGTATACAGAGTACAAGTACTGGATGTAAAAGACTTCTTCTATTGCTTGCTGGCCGTACGTCTAATGAAATGATTCAATTGACAAAAAGGCCTAAATGCAGACGAAAAGTCGATAGACTAGATCGTGCTAAATGGAAGGAAGAGCCAAACGTCAAGCTTCAAATCCACGTCACGACTTTCCCTTCCAAAGCTGACCTTAAACTGAACGAGGAGGAGATAGTTAGACGCAGCTGGGACCAGGATTCGAACTGAGACGTTCAGGTCGCCGGATAGCAATTGAGAAGTTGATAGAATTCATGAAATAGGCGATAAATTGGGCTGTTTAGTTTGTAGAGCGGATGTTGCAATTTAAAGTGTAAGACTGATTTATATTTTTGAATTTTTGATTAAAAAGCTCACAGCATGGATTAAATAAGCTAGTTTGATGAATGAATTACGAAATGGAAAGTTTTAATTCTTTATTCACTAATTAAACATATGAAGGATTTATTGCAAGTCTGAGTATTATTAACTAAGACAAATATAACATTGTTATCAATGTTTATAATATATCTTATCGTATTTATTAACTTAGCGATTATCCGTGTAAAAAATGATTAATCATTATGATAACAGGCGAATGACTAAATAAGTGATGATTGAGCACTTGAGTCACACTCATTCATCATCACTATGATGAAGAAGCACTTCAGTGACGACACAATGAAACGATTTCACTTCATTATTTCGCTGTAGGATGAGTCAATCGTTTAAATGAAATGAATCCAGTCAAATCATTGTTAAAAGGCTTTATCCTGTATTAGAGACATGACGCGTCGTCGTTATATGCAATGCGGCATGTCAGTCTGACGCATTCTCTTCCGATTAATGTTACGAGTTTATGAAAAGATTTTTATACATTTTTATTTCTTGTAGAAATAATTCAAATAATTTTCTTTTGTATGAATAAGCGAATACTGTTTTACAGAAAAATGGTTAAACTAAGTATGATCATGTTGTAGAAGGGATTTTAAAGGAGTTCACTCCTCCGTATTACATACAATAAGGTATAATTGATGTATCTATATGTCTAGTATATGCTGTATACACGTAAGATATTTATTTCTCAATCATATTTGCTTCTAATGTTGGTTGAAAAGAACTTTCTCTATTAAAGTCTGCAGCTAATATTTCGGTCTAGCAGTCTCTCGCTGTCTCTCTCAGTCTCTCGCTGTCTCTCTCAATCTCTCTCAGTTTCTCTCAGTCTCTGACTGTCTCTCTCAGTCTCTCAGTTTACAAGTCAGTCGAATGACTGACTAGAATGACTGTAGAGAGTTAATTAATTTCCGCAACAATAATTGCATTAATATTTAATAAAAAAAAACATTGATTAAAATTTGCTTTTACCTGACGATGCAAAGATAGCAATAGATTCATTATAATCAATATCTATTTGACGATGATGATATAAAATAATAGACAGATCGAATTATAGATATTAAGCATCGCTAAATAAATACTGAAATAAGTTTAATGGTAAAAAATGTCTTGACATTATGATATTAATTATTATTAAGTTTAAATTTAGACAATATCATAACTCATTTCAAAGTGAAAGCTACAATTACAGAAATTAACGATTTGACTTCGATAAACTGCAATCTACATTAATATTAATATCTATATTAATAAACTATCATTTCAAAAATAGAAAATGTAATTTAATACCTTGTTGTGCATTCTTATTATACTGTAGTATAATATTACTACTACAAGTTAATATTAATAATGCAGGTTAAAACAAAACTTACAAAATCTCATAAAAATCAGCCTCTCCTCTTTCAATTTCTTTACATTTTTAGTATTTTTTGGAATTTTAAATTCTTCATCAACGTCTCTTCTTAGAATTCCCCCCTCCCATTGAAACTTTCCACTCCCTCCCACCTCCCACCATCTGTTGACGTCCTAACAAACAGGCCCGTCTAATCTAACCCGTGCTTCGTGCATACAACCAACAATAATGAACACTCACAAATGTCCAAACTGCAGCACGATTTTCTCGTCAAACTTTTCTCTCATGGATGACAGTCTGATTATTATTCGATTATCTGCCTAGTAATGAGTGAGATCTCGTTGACTACAATCATGAGATCATTATTAATTAGAAACAAGGCACACAGTATGTAGAGTAGTGTCGAAACTGCGACCAAAATAAACAGCTTTGTTGCCGCGAAATGAAGCAATTAGTCATAGTAATTAATTATAAACAAGTTGCGAGTTGATGCAATAAAACTTTTTTCATAGAAAATTAACGCGAAAGTTACATTAAAACATTAATACAAGAACCTCGTATACGATCATTATCATATAATGATAATTTTCGTAGATATTTGGTAGATTCTAGCCAATTATAGTCGACATTTCACTTTTCAAATGTATTTGCGTTAAATACAGACACACACATTTACTTTGACTAATTTAGCATTTGTAGAAAATCAATAATATTAAATATTTACATATAATCAGATTGTTGCATAATGTTCATGCAATATTGCATACTATATATGCTAAATTATATATTGTATATGCAACGTTGTATATTGTATATGCAACGTTGTATATTGTATATGCAACGTTGCATAATATCGATGCTTGAACAATTGGTTGCAGTGATTTGTGTGCAAGCTGTGAGTTTGAGCTGAGCAGCTGTTACTGCTGTCAGCAGATCATAAATTAAAACAGCTAAAAATTTCAGTCAAATGTAAAAATATGAGTTAAGATTTTAAATCAATCCTTTAATTTATTACTAATTGTATAAAAAAAACAATGAAATTAACATAAAATCTGACACATAGTCTACCATGCTACAAATTTTAACAGCTGGTGGTACTTTTTCTGAATTAAATAAAATTAGGAAGAAATGCTGTATATACGATGAACTAACTGCTTGTTTCAATTGAAGTTTTTATTATAAATGACAGAAAATTACATAAAATAATAACAGTATGCAAGCATAAAAGCAGCAAGTTTGAAACATCTAATATTAGTCTTGCACGCATAATTGATTATAATTATTGTAGAAATGACGGAAAATTCTCATAATTATAAATAATCAGACTGGAATCAATTCATAATTGGTTAAAAGAATGAAAACAATACAATTTCATTACATTATTTTATTAAAATTTAATGATTTAATTTTCAGAAATATCTATTATTACTATCCACAAGCGAGTGACTGAAATTATTAAGTTGGGAAAGCGAATCTGAGTTAAATTACGATGTGAAAACAATAAATTAAGCGTGTTTTTATGTAGATTTGGGGCTAAAATCCCCAATCAGCTGAGTACGTCTTTCACGAAAGTCTAATGCAAATTTTTTTGTATAACGAGATAGTGAAAGATTGTTGAATAGAAATCAAACGCGTCGTATAATTAAAACAAATGACAGATTAGAGAAGAAGCGGCGAGGATCAGCGGAGTGGAGGCGGGGAGGGCACTCACTGAAAACTTGGGAAATGGTTTCATCGCCAGGGTTATAATTCAAGGGGTACGAAATAAAATAATATAAAAGCGAGGGGCGCTGATAATATCATTGAGGGGTAAGTATACTATAAAACAAGGGAAAAGGGACAAAAATGAAATATCAAAGATTCAAGAATGTGAAAAAAATAGGAAAAACAAAAGAGTCAGCTCAGGATTCAACATTTAAGGGGGTATTTGTCCCTCAGTAATTCTGAGGGTAAATGTCTTTTTATTTTTTTGGGGAGGGGGCGGGAAGGAGAGGGAGTGTGAAGCCAGATCGATGACTGCGCCGCCTATGAATGAGTGTCACACGAGAAAAACAATTTCATTATAGAAAGATAAATGAAACGAGCATTGATAGAATTTAAAATAAATGTTACATAAGAAGAGAAACGTATAATATGCAGCATTCGCGGATCAGCAATTCATTTTTACACAATATATTTTTGGTTTAAAAAAACTGTCTGGAAACTTCATCACTTATATACACTTAGCTATTTATTTACAATTTTGTGTATTATAATTTTTATTTTTATTATTTTTCTTTATTTTGAAAATCGGAAAATAAAATAATTTTGATTAAATGCTTAATTTACTATATTTTAATTAACGTTTATGTACATGTATATTAGGTATACCTTTGAATTATAAAGTTAAATCTTGTTGACTTGTATGAGTTTAAAATATATGTAATTAATAAGGAAACGAACAGAAATACAATTTAGAAGAATAGAAAGCTAGAGAGTAATAATAAGTAAAAAATTAAGATAAACTATCGCATAAAATATCATATCATGCTGGAAATCTAAGAATATTCCTAGTAAACTTAAAGAAAACCGCAAGTTTTATTTTCATTTTAGTCACTTAGGAATTTTTATGCATTGCATTAATGCAGACTTACGAATATCCTAAGTCGTTCCTAAGCCAGAATATTCTCAAGTATCATCTTAACTCCATGCTAAGACGATACTATACATCGCTTTCTTCACGCACCAACAAGTCGATTCTGTCTCGTCATCTTTCTTTTCTTTCAGTCGAACAAGCGGATAACGCCACTTGTGGTCGAAAATGAACTGAAAGCCCGCGGTCCGCAGGCCTGGGTCGCGTATAAATCATTGGGAGGAAGTCCCCAGGGCCTTGGGCTGCAGGCCTTGAGGCAAGAAGCCGTCGAGTTGGATCCGATAATAGGAGAGATGCGTCCTATAGGCCTACTGTTGGTTTTTTTTATATTGAGAGACGAGGAATGTGTGGCAAGAGAATGCGACATAGCAATTTTAGTTGGAGCTTTTGTTATTCGCACTCACAGTATTATAAGTAATTTAAATCTATAAGCTTGTTAGTAAACATACATATATTATATTGTTTGTATATATCTTATCCAACTAATGCGTTATATACTGAATCTATTGCGTGAGATTTTACGGAATTGTATAATTTATTTATTTCATATATAATAACATGATACTAGTCGCTTTTCAGAAATAAATAAATATTTATTTTACTACTGGAACTATTCTTGCTAAAATGTATAGTGACTCGTTTTCTGACAATTACCGAGCCATAGATCTAACAGCAGAATTTTTATAAAAAAATATCATCTACTTTTTATAACAAAGTCAACGGCTAATATTTAATCAAAGTCTTACCCTATTAGCAGTTTCAAGTATTTCCGGTCGATCCTTCTTTCGATTAACTCCTGAGATCGTCCACAGACTCTGACTCCAGCGTCGCCGGTCCCTCAGCCCCTGGTCGTACCCCGTCGTTACCCCTCCTAACCCTCCCTCCTCTGCCAGCCTCCGTCTCATCTCCTCCCTCTGCCTCCTCATTGACTGAAACTTAGCGAAGAAAAGCCCACTAGTGGTATCAAAGCTACAACTCTTTATTTTGTTCTTACTTTCTCTGACGTCATAACGACTACATACGTCATGACAGCTGCTGCTTCGCCTGCAGTCGACAGCTGGGCCCTCGCTGTCGCTGCTGCTTTCACTGCTGCAGCTACTCCGTCGATTATCAACGTCCACTTCGAACCCCGAAAACTTGGCTTGAAAGGCCCTCCTCTGCATTATGACGTAGTCTAAGTTTGAAAGTTGTATCAACTCGTCGTGGGGCTCGTTTTGGATGTTTTCTGGGGAGGAAGTAAAATCAGAAAAGTTTTGGCAGCTGATGCTGTTGCAGACACTCGGAGTGACCCCGGTGCTGCTCTCTCCGCTACTGGAGCTACAAGTGGAGCTGTTGGCCGCGCTGCCCCCCCTCAGACCTCGGGGACCTCGATGGGCGCTGAGGCAGGTCTTATAGGAGTAGTGGTAGCGTATGTAGCGGAAGATTGAAGTGACGTCACCGTCTTCGTTTTCTGAGTCGTCTGAGTTGACAGCAGGACAGACTTTCATTGTCGACATTTTATTATTTCAAATTAAAGACGACGTATTGAGACTTCTTCTTTGTTTACCGATTAGAAGGAAATTTTAATATTAATTACGAATCAACATTTTTATTTTAGTTTTTTAATATTATTGTGTTATTTTATATTTCATAATATTTTAATTTATTAGCATCAATAATATGAGATCTGCCTTAGGAAGTATTAAATACGATTATTGTTTGTTATATTATTAATAATTCAGTTTAATATAATGTTGTTTTTACGCGCATATAGTATTAAACAACAAAAATTTGATTCTTTGTCAGAATTTGTACTAAATTTAGTTAATAAAGCGCACAATATTTATGCAGTCTTTTATTAAATCAATAAGTTTTAGCAAAAAAACTTCTCGCCAAATTTACATTCCTGTTCAAACTATTTACACAAAGTAATTTGATTAACAAATACATACTCATGTCCTAGTATCCATTTGACAGATTACTTTCTCGGCTTTAATGTTAAAAGGCTTTAATGTTAAAAATCTTAACATCTAATTTGATTATTCCAGCATTAATCATTTGACCTAAAACTGAACTATCTCTATCAAAAGTACTCCTAATTAGAGCCCTGTACTATTTCAAATATCAGTCAGGTAGTCAGCTAGTAGATCACACTGAGTGTGTCGCGCTATTTATTAGAGCGACTCAACCAACACTGACTGCTGATGCAGTTGATCGCTTTTGCTCAGCAGCCCAAAGCAGCACGATTGCATTCAGCAACGAGTCGATTCCAGTAGCTGAGGACAGCTGCTATTATTTTAGCAGAGCAGCTGTTGAAACTCAGACAGCAGCTGAGAATGTAAGGCAATAATATCTTCAATCGTTTTTTTCTTGATTTTATAGGATCGGGAAAAATTGAGTATCGTCAACTGATAACGTTTTGTCAAGATATTAGCCTGATCGCATATCGTATCGTAAAAATTGAAATGTAATTGGAATTGAAATACCGTTATATTTTTAGCTTATGACAAAAACCTCTCTGTATTCTTGTTTTACAATGTTGACACGCCTAATACTTCCGTCTTATTTTCTTGTAATATTATATTTGCTTTCTTCTAACATTTGTTCGTTTCATTTCTTTAGTTTTCGTTTCTTTCCAGCAATATCACTTTTTTATTGATTTTCATTATTTGATTTTGTTGAATTTATTTTCGCTTTGTGTCGTCTGAATCGTTGCTAATCCAGCCCCGCTTTCATTACAAAACTTGTACTTAATGCGCAAGACAAACACGGGCCATTACTTCTAATTACGTCTAGTGCTTTATTTTAAAATAATAATTTGATTATTTATTATTCACCTTTTTGTCATTTAACTTTTAAATTCATTTTACTGAATATTTCAAACTTCATCGAATGTATTTTATAAAAAACAACTAAACAACTGTTATTCAGATAAATTTATATTCAAAGATATTATATATAAAGATATTGCGTTCAAAGATATTAAAATATTGAATTCTTATCTAAGGATTAAATACATCCTCCTTATCTAAATCCTATATTTTTGTTGTATCCATGTCTTGAAATATCTTGTAGCATAATAATCGCCAGAGCGAGAAAACAATTAAGCCACTTCTAAATAGAACCCCCATTGTAGAAAAAAACCTAAATTGATTTTGTGAATGATCGATTACTGCTAATATGAAGAGACGGACAGCTAGAGATATTAATACACGTACAGACAGACAGACTGACTGCTGGACAAACAGTTGGACTTGTAGACAGCAGCAATGAAGAAAAGAAGACTGATTATCAATCCAACAGATGTCTTGTTATTGAAATATTTGTCTCAGATTAACTAAGTATTATAATATAATATAATAATATTAGCAATTATCTTTGAAACGATTAATATACTCATTATTTTTGTAATTTAGAATGCTAATTCATTTCACGAAATTTTTTTTTATTACGACAATGACGCCTATACTATGTAGTCTTGTTTTTGTTCTTGAATGAGAGTGTGATAGAGAGGGCGATAAATTAATAGAGGACTTCTAAGTGTCGATAAATAAACTACATTAAGACTTATCATAAGTAATATTTATTTTTGGCAGATAAATATAATCAAAAACCGATTATTTTTATCTTCTATTAAGAGTATCAGCGAATATTATATTATTCAAACATATTATCAATAAGTATACTGTATAGCAGTGACCACAATAGCGAATTGATATTAAACACTTTTATCGTTATCAATTATTCGATAATAATAATTACTAAATACTATCAGTACTTTACAATTTACTGTGAAATAAAGATTTTATCAGAATAAGAACAAAACTACAAGTAGAGTATAAACTAAATTCTATATTTAACCAGTAATTTAATAACTTGTAAATAAATTGAATTAAATATTTAAAATGTAAAAACTGCACTCTTACATAATTTTTTTGACAAGCGGCAGAATTATAATATGAAGATATTAAACTCTAAAATATTAATTTTATTAACCTATACACATTTAATAATATTAAAACTAACAATCTAGTTTAAAACGTTCTAACGAAATTCAGCAATTAAGATAAAGTTCCTGCATTTATTTATCTGGCACCGAGGTGTCAAATCAATCAGTCGATCTGACACCCTCACATGGGTGTCAGCCAGCCAATAGTACGTGGGTGTCACCGTCACGTGACGTCTAGAACGTGAGCACGTGATATGTTGGTAATTTATTGCCATCTACCGACAGAAGAAATCATCAATCATTTGAGACGCAAAGAAGATAAGCTACTGCATCGCTTGTCCTATAGTTCTATTCCTGGACAAACTGGTCTATATCATTTATCAAAGAAAAATGCAAAATGAGTCGATCGAAAATAAATTGTTTTATTTAGTAGATTTATAAATCTATACATACTATGTATGTCCGTTAATTAGGCTGCAGCCCGTAGCGTTGAGCTACAGCCCCAAAGTAACGGGGGCTGCGGCCTAAAGTTACTGTGGGCTGCAGCAATTAGCATTGCAAAATTTAAAATATTTCTACTAAGAAAATTATTAGTTAATTTCTATGTTTTTGGTTATTCTATCCAGCTTTCGCCCAAATAATGACAGAAGTATATTACACAGTAGTTACAGTAGTTACCTCGAAAAAAAATCATAACTGTTTTTAGAAAGTTTTTTATTTTTTATCTTTTGAAATGTCAATGTGTTTAAGTTTATTTGATACATTGGTACGATGGGTAGAAATTACACTACTGGGCCGAACTAACTGGCATGAATACTTATTCCTGTCAACTTATCCCAGGCGTTCTGAGCAAAACTACTAACCTTTAAATCAATCTATATATTGCATGCCTATAAGTAATTACATCTTTATTTCATCGCAAGAACAGCAAACAACATAACATACAACTATTAGTAAAACTAAAGAACAAAAAAATACAAATAATTAATTAAAGCAACTGTAAACATTTAAAACAATAAAAAAATGTTTGAATATACCATTAATAATGCTTATTAGTAATGCTTATTAATTTTCATTAACTTAATTTAACCAAAACTACACAAATATTCTCTGAGCCAACACAAAGGAGATATGATTTATTTAAAGACAGCTATTTCTTCTAATGATTTTCTATGTAAATCCGGAACGACCACGTCATCGGGGGCGTAACCAATAGGAAGTAGTAGGAGGAGCTTCTCGTTGGAGGGGCGGTCCAAGATGGCGGATATTGCGGGCCCAGCATTCATAGGGGTACTAGTGACTGTCACTAGTCCAGCGTTCTAGTAAATAAAAGATTGAATTATTGATATCTTAGAATTTAAATTATATCGCTTAAATTCAGGAAATATTTATAAATTAATTTGACAGTATTTAATTAAGCATTTGTAGAGCATCTTTAAGGCATTTATTGAAAATTTTGAGATTAAATGATTATATTGCATATACTCTTAAATAATCAAATAATAGCTGCATACATGTATCGCGCAGAGTAGAATGCCTGATGTAATTGCAGTGCTGATCTGATAGTAATAATGAGTCTTCTTCGTCCCATCTTCGTGATATCCATGAGTCTTCATAAAGACAAGTATGAGGTAGGGTGCAATGTCTAAATATGGCTTCGACCAGTTTGTGTCTAAGTGTTGCAATGCGGACACCCAGGCGTGCCCCATGCGTCTTTCATAGTTTACCCTCTCTTCTCGCTCTACAACATGGCGGATCTCAGATTTCGTTTCAGGGTTAGAGACAATGACAAAAGTCCAGGGCTCAGTGTGGGCGCCACTGGGGCCCGTGCCTTAAAAATAAAACATAAATTCTTGAAAAATTCACTGATTAGTTCAGTGGCGTAATAACCTAACCACAGGCCCCACAGCAACTTTTTGTACGCGGGCCCAATAAAATTTCAGGCCTCCTAAAAAATGCGAACATAAAAAACTAGTTTCAACAGTGATGATCGTTTTTTAGTCCCTACTCTACACTTTCATTATGTATGCTTACTACAATATTACAATTAGAATAATGTAACTAATAGCCTGCTAATTCATTGCTCACTGAAATTTTTAATAATTGATTAGTGAAATGTAATACTTTAATCTTTTCATTATACTAGATGGCATAAGTATTCAAATGCTTCTTATTGAGGTTCTTATGGCATTGCACTAACGTTCGACTATTATATTGAACTATGGCAGTAAATAAATACACTATAAGTAATCATAAAATTTCCATTTTTCCAAAATCAGAAATTCATTGAAATTTAACTCTATGAACATTTTAAATAATTAATACTTTAAATTGTTTATTTCAAGAAGAATTAAGAAACCCGAAATAAAAGTGCAGTCTATTCAGGTTATTGTCAGGTACTGCTAATATAAATCTTACTATTTTCAATTTAAAAATATATTTTGACATGATCAGTCAACGCAAAATACTGTAACACTTATCCGACATTTTAATGTCATAAAGCTAACCTGCAGTTCTGATGATGTTTTCTACGACTAGACGAGGTACTGGTCTATCAACAAACATTCTACAAGTCCTTCTTCTCTTCATTAGTTCATAGAATGAAGTCGAGTGACGAACAGACTCTTCTTCGTTATATTGCAATCTCTGATTGTACTCAACGAATCTGCATTTTTATATTTATTGCGTCTACATTTACATGCCTACATTCTTTTAGAACATTTTCATTTTCTAGTCTAAATGTGTGATATCAAAATAATTAAATGAGCAATTGTTGGTCTACATTTTTGACAATCATCCCCAACCACAAACCCTCCCCCCCTCCTTACCATTACTATGATTAGTTTAAATGATTCAATTAACTTTTACCACCGTGGCATTCAAAAATTATTTTTTTAATGACGACATAATTTTCAACTTCTATCAAAAAATGCAGTCAACTTACGAAGCTGTTTTTTCATCCCCCGGGTCCCCTTCTTGTGTCAGTTCTTCTTCTAAATCTGCATTTTCAAAAGTTCTGCCCTTTTGTTGTGTTTTATTGACCGAGGTAGACGCGTCATGATGACCCTCTTTATCCGCACGACGAAAGTAGACGGCAGCAAAGGCCATGACGATGAAGAGCACAGCGGCCGACCAGCCAGACAGGTATTGCTCTAGAACCATTTGTCGTCCGGTTGTTCGGATTTCTTGTACAACCGCTTAATTATTATAAGAATAAATACCAATAATGCAGGAGAGGGGGAGGGGGGTCTAACTTAAATCCCGATTGTAGCTAATAAGGTAATCCCAAATACGAGGATAGAAAATTTAATGGGAAAACGTATTTTTAAAATGTGAGATTAAGCAGTTATTCTGAAAATAATGTTTCGCAAAAATTATTTCTGTAGACTAGTAATTATTTGATATCTTTTACGATATTGTAAACAAGATTGAATGTCGATCCACATCCCTATTGTTTCTCTGGAACTTGTGCCTTTATTTCTTATGTCATTTAGTGACACTTAGTTTACATGAGAAATCCTTTCGCGAGAATATACAACGAAAAATTAAGTAACTTCTTTTTGAAAATTTACTAAAATAAATAAACCTCTTAATATTTGCCAAATATTGTATGAAGTCAACGACCTATGTTTACTCGAATAACACCTGTTGTATACATTTGAAAGAGTTGATAAGTTGACACAATTTTGTGATTTTCGACCCCGCATTGCACAATAATTCAATAGCAAAGTTGAGACAGATCTCGGGTTTGATTTGCTTATGCTTATAACTGATTAAAGCCAACTTCATAATGTTGTCGTATCAGCATTATGATGACATCGCTAATAATTCTTACTGCCCGATAAGGATGATTAAGCGACTGATATCATCGCGATTTCGAAGAATTTCAAACAGTTTGAACTTGCACAAGAATTGTTACTATGTATAATTAAGTTTATATATAATATTATTTATAGACGGACAAAAAGTATTATATATAGGACCACTTGAATTATTATTCATATCATTATTATTACAATTAAGTAACCATCTAAGTAGGCCTATACTTTATGTTTGATGGGGTGGAGTCTATTGTATTATTTAAATTAGCTGCAAATTGTGTTGCAATGATAAAATAATAGATCTCAATAAATGATAATAGATTTTAAAATATGGTAGATAAAGGCGTTTTATATTTGGCAGAATTTATTATACAATCACAATTTTAAGAAATCATAATCGTTATTTATTATCAAACAATTGTTCTTCTTGATGTTAAACTATTTCATGTTCAACTATCTGATAAATTAAACTGAAATAAAATGTATATAGTATACTTCTGCGTTTGTCCGCTGATTAATATTTTTATTAACAGTTTTATTGCAGATAACTTGTAATCCTTATTTTTCTGGCATTTTAGTAATTGTAATAAAGTTCAACAAAAACATACTGCAACTACAAAAATCTTTTAGTTCATGTATACAATAAGTTATACCAAGTCATTGCGCTGCTACATGGTGCTGAACTTTATATCATTACGTTTTGTTCTATCAATTATCAGTCAATAGTCTGTCGTCATCTTTTCTACTTGCTGCATACTAAACACGCTTACAAATTATAATTCATTGAATAAAGTTCTATATTCTCGAATATACAAATAAAATTGTGCTCTAAATGTCTAGTATGATAAGAATAATACACAAAAAAACAAATAAAAAACAATTAAAACATGTGACTAATATATTTCACAATATATTATAACATAATTCTACTTAAATAAATCTAAAACACAAAGCAAAGAAAAAAATCTTAATAAAAAAAGCATATGACTGAAAATCTACTCTAGAAATTCTAGCATTCGGTCTATTTACTCTCATTTATTTCTCCCTGACTCTCTCTTTCCCTGACTCTCTCTTTCTCTCTCTCTCTCTCTCTCTCTCTCTAATGCATTCAATGAAAAAATCAATCAATTTCTATCCTTGAAGTCTGTATATTACACTTCATCAACAAATTGGTCTTATAGAATTTCTAGCAATATACTTCCTATTCTGAGAAAACAATGATCAAACTATAAATAGGATTATGCACTAAGTATCTTTCATATGCCTGTATAGTGTGTGTTTATAAATCAAGATCTGCCTCTTATCATAGTGCAGTGGACAATGACCCACATAAATCTTCTTTTCTCATTAGACAGCTTCTTTTTTCATTAGACAGCTTCATCAGGGACTAGGAAATAATGAATCTTTTGTACATCTTCTCAATAGTCTTACATTCATTTAATTACAAAATCTAAATCATATAAACTTCAGCATGGTGGGGGAGGCAACTTCTCCCCCCCCCATTTTTTTTTAAACTACATTTTTACAATCGTTCATTAAACTGATTCAACTCAAATCACTTCAATTATTAAACGTCTAGACACCTCCTGGTCAAAACTTCTTAGCATTTAAGTTAAAACACAAATTATTTCTAAATTTTCAGCACCCCCCGTTGCCCCCCTACCAATGAGCCCCCCTACAAAAGAGCCCCATGTCGAATCCCTACCAATAACCCCCTACCAATGGCCCCTTACCAATGTGCCCCATGTCTCTCCACTACATTCCTAATCATATAGACATGACTGGCATACAACTTAAGGTTCCCATTGATGTCCATCCACTGGGCGCCCACTGCATCATCCCCTGCATGCAACTTAAACCTCCCCACACTCACCCCCTCCTCATCATGGAAGTTGTATGCCACTGTCTCCATCCACGCGTTGTCAGTGTTTCTTGGATCATCCACGTATCCCTTGTACACTTCCACTCCTTCATCAAACAACTTGGCAATGTTGCCTTCAATCGTTTCCTTCCCAGCTGTGTCTGCCTCCAGAGAGTTGAGTGCTTCCTCTCCAAACTCTCTCTTCAAGGTCACTGTCACTGTCTCCCCAGGGTCAACCATGCCCCCGGGGATTGCCCATTCTCCTAAATCCCTCCGACGAATGGCAACAAATTGAAGGATTTTCTTCTTAGTGGTAGCATCAACAGCGATGGAGTCATTGATGGTCTTCCATCGGGTCACTATAGGGTCCGCTGCATGATTGGGCCCCCACCGGCCCAGACAGCCACGACCAATGAGGCCCGTGCGGCCTATAGGGTTCAAAGGGCGGCCCGCAGACGTTCTATAAGGGCCATGATGACTCGTTCTGTCAATGCGATGAACTTCATCTATTTTATTCCAAGTGATGGACTCAGGGTTGGGATCATCCGCCCAAGGAGGCATCGCAAGGACACTCTCTGAGGTGTAGTCCTGGGGTGCATACCCCTCATAGTGAACGGACCAGGAGACCTTGTCTTCAGAGACAGGGAAGCGCTTGATGTTGTCCCTGGGGTAGGGGTCGTTGCGACACTTGAAGTGCTGTTTGAGCATGGCTTGAGTTGTGTGGGAGAGATGGAGAGAGCGTTGTGTGGCTTGTGTTGTCGTTAGAACACAGCCCATGTAACGATGGGAGGAAAGTAAGGGATTTGAGGGATTATTTAGAAAATGATTTAAATGAGAAATAAGTTCTTAGAGAATGTCACTGTATAAACGTGATAACAATTACAATTTCGTTTCAATAACAAATTATACTTAATTGAGTAATTGAAAGAAACATAATTGTGATAAATAAATTTTTATAAACAATAAATATATTAGTCAGTTAATCACACCTAAATTCTAACCCTGACCGTAATTAAATAGAGTTTGATCGGAAATTTTCAACACGCCTAAATAAAACTAAAACTGCATCAAAAACTGCAGAAATACACGAAAAAATAAAGAAATCAGACAAAAAATAGACAGAACGGAGAAGGGAACTCAAACCGGAAGTAGAATAAATAGGGAAGGGAAATATTTGATCAAAATAAATATTTATTTATAATTTTGTTGTTTTGTGAAACCTAGCAAACAAAATCAACATCCGCTCAAACATCGACAAAGTTTTTCTATTTTGCAAAATTGCAAAACAAAATAGATATCTATTTTGCTCAGTTTGATCGTAAAATATTTCAATAAATTCATTTTTTGTCTTTTAACTGCGCAAGCGATAATAAAACAATATTAAACAAAAAATAGAAAGAGTATTAATTCAGTATGCGGGATCCACTGCGGCAGGATTTAATTATTCTCAAATTTTGTTGTTAGCAAACATTTTGGTCCTATTTATAGAAATTCTATCTAAAAAGTTGCCAAAAGGGGCTACGTCCCCCCTCCCCACTCTTCCCCTCACTGCAAGTTTATTCTAAATAAGTTATTTCTGTTCTTCTATTTTAGTTTATTAAATCATTTATTCTATTATTTATTATTAGTAAATATAAACAAAATAATTCATTCTATTATTCCCATTTTAATCTTATGTAAATTTTATTGACGTATAATATATTTGTTTACTTCTTTGTTTATGTGATTTTATTTATTAAATTGAGATTTTTAATTTCCTTTGGTAATTTTTTGGTTTCACGCCTTACTTTGAATACATTATTTCTATGTTTACAGATGGAATTACACTGTCTTCCGTCTGTTCGTTTTGCCATTGCCCGCTTTACCGTTCGGGCGCCTATTTTACCGAGAACGGGCGATCCCCCGTGGCGCCTTTATGGAGTACTGGGCAGGGGGTTGAAGCAGCAGGCAAGGAAGGGCCTTCAGCGTCGAAGCCTGGTTCCCGTGGAGGAGCTAGACGCCCTCGAGGGACGATTCAGAGATTTGATTAAACCCTTTGGTTTTACTTTACTTGTGAGTATTAGGATTCTAGTGGCAGGTGATATTTAAAACTAGCGTCGCTGCAGTAGTTTGTATCTATTGTTGTGTTTTAGCAGCAGTAATAAGAAAACTGAGAATTCTTACAATTAAAAACATGAAAATAGCAACAATGGAGTAGATTGATGTATAGATTAAGTGATAAATATTAATCTGTATGACAACATATAAAACATAGAGAATAGAAGAAATATATATAATTGAAGAAATGTATAATTTACAAATGTTTGGTTGTATTTTCTCTCCTACCAGGTGAGTGGGTGCAGTTTTGCCGGGGCTGCTATCTGGCAGTACGAGTCCATGCGGAGGTCTGCTCGTAGGTCCCTCCACCCCTCCCTCTCCTCCCCCTCCACTGAGAAAAACTGGACGGAATTCTACCGCAAAGCTGGCAAGTTACGTCAACAGGTCACTTGATGAACTCTCTCTCTCTCTGGAACTCTATCTTATTTTGACATTAGATCTATTTCTTTACTTTAATTTCCTTCATTTCCTTGCAAAAAATTTTTTGTGCTGTTGTACTAACAGTCTATAATGTATAGTCTATAATCTATAATGTACCTATACATTACTGTATAGGCTACATATGTAGCCTATACAGTAATGTATAGCCTACATGTATATGTGTAAGTATATGGATGTTATCCATTAACGTTTATTCTATGTATTCCTACAGTACTGTTTAGACATTTATGTAAACGCTAGCTGATCTCATTTCAGTTGAACTCTTTATGGAATGAGAGAACATCAGAAGAGAAGCTAGCCATGTGTCTAGTCAGTCTAAATGTTGGTGTTTTTATACTGTGGAAAGTGCCTTCAATGCAACGAGTCATGCTCAAGTACTTCGCTTCAAGTCCTGTGGCAGGTTGCACTTTATGCAATATCATTCAAGTTTTCAAATTTTATTGTGAAAACATAGTTGAAATATTCAGTAGGTCCCTTTCCCTCTCATTTAAAACTCGAGTACACGCAACATTACTAATAAAGTAAAGTTTTTTCAGCACTTATCAAATCTCTTGTTTTCAAATCCAATCATCTTACCACCATGTCATATATATTATAAAAAAAAATTATTTTCCATTGCCCACCTAGGCGCCCCTTGTTGGTCCATGTTGCTGTCTACATTCAGTCACTACTCAGCTGTCCATCTGTTTGTCAACATGTACGTGCTCTGGTCCTTTGTGCCAATTGGTGTGCAGACATTTGGCAGAGAACAGTTCATTGCTATGTATATCACTGCAGGTCTGAGAGAGATAACTTTAACTCGATTACGACTTGATTAAAATTGAATATTGAAACGAGTTAGTTTAATTTTACTCACATATTTACTGAATAAATTTATTTTTGAATTGATAATTGAATGGGCTGTGTTAAGTGTGTTGAGTCATCGCTTTGTTGTATATAGGAATGGTTTCAGCTTTTGTCAGTTATGTGGGAAAAATAGCGAGAAAGAGTCGAATGCCTTCAGTCGGTGCTGTAAGTGCATAAGCATTTGTGTCAGCATTATCATTATTTGATAATCATTATCATCATTATTGTTATCATCTTTATTATCATTATCATCATCATAATTATCATCATTGTTATCGTAAGAGGTATTTTAAGTTAGACATCTTTGTACTACTGCTAGCAAAATGAATGCAAATATCTGAGTCAAGTATTCATTCGGTTATCAACATCATTAGGATTGATGTTATCAACATCATCATTGACTCTTCGTATCGCTATTGAATATAAGCTTTATATATAACTGAATCGCTTCGTATTTGTGCTGATGCGACGCTACGAATGCATTGTTATAGTCCGGTGCCATTATGGGTTTAATCGGCGCTATATGTATAACGTATCCGCAAGCCGGTCTCAGTATTGCACTGGTTGATCAAATATTTCCTCACTCTTTCTCCGCTTCTACGGTATTATCATTATCCTCTTTCATATTTATTTTATAAAGTTACTCATTGATTTACTTACGCTCATTTCAAAGTCATAACGGAATAGAAAGTATGAAATTTTAAATCAAATCAGATGAAAAGAAAAAATGTATTCATTGAATAGTCGCAAAAAAATGAATTTATACAAAAAAATTTTTTATTGAAATTATAGCATCTTTGTGCTGATGTGACATTTAATTCCCAACAAAACTTGATATATTTGAATGTTCCAAATTATTGCTTTTACGCTTAATTGGCTTAATTGGTTTTCAATTTTAATTAATCAGCATTTTATTATTTAAATGACAAAAGTGTTCCCGTGTAATTGTTTTGTTTTACCCTACTAGGGAATGAAATGTCTTATTTTATTTGATCTCCTCGGTGTCATGCTCCGGTGGACATTGTTCGATCATGCGGCACATCTAGGCGGGATGCTGTTTGGCATGTATGTGGCATAATTCGATCCATAGTTTAGAAATTAAAATTTTTAAAGTGAACATGCACATTTAATTTTTATTTTTAATTTGACATTGTACATTTTTGATATCATTTCAATATATCATTTCAATATATCATTTCAATATATCATTTCAATATATCATTTCAATATATCATTTCAATATATCATTTTGATATGGTAAGTGTCTAACAAACTTAACGCCTAAATTTATTCTATATCTTATTTTGATTGCCATTTTATTTAATTTTAAAGTCTAGTATAGTGTTTAAATGGTCATTTTTTTGTCAAATTGTATTTTTTGCAACAGCAAGGGTCAAGGGTTATATTTTTTATTGCGCTCAGTTCTTAATGGTTCGCATCTACAAAAAATTTGTCCATAAAAATACATTTTCCTTTATTTGATTTACCGATAATTTATCAACCCTAAACCCAGCCCTAAACCTAATATCTTAGTAGATCAAATATCGGTTGATGTAGCGTCATAGACCAAAAGTCTGTAGACAAATTATTGTAATATCGTTCTTAATCAGTATATAAATGAGATCAGTTTCTATTTTTTAATGTTTCTTGTTGCTCTCTTCTATATTTCAGTTGGTACGTGCAATATGGTCATCGGCTGATTTGGAGACGAAGAGAACCTGTCATGAAATACTGGCATAGACTGCGGGGAAAACCTTAGGCTGGGGAAAACCATAGACTGCAAAAACCATAGGCTGGGAAATACCATAGGCTGGGGAAAACCATAGGCTGCGAAATACCATAAGCTGGGGAAAAACATAGGCCGGGGAAAACCATGGGCTGGAGAAAATCATAGGCTGGGGAAAACCATAGGCTGGGAAAACTTAATGACTATACATTTCTTATGCCGGTGCTTTTTTAAATATTTAATTTTGTTGAACTGAGGTGAACTTTGAACTTTGTTGCACTAGTAAATTCTCCTTATGGATTGAACTTTGTTGAACTTAATTGAACTTAAATTCTATGTAATGCTTAATATGTTCTGAATCATTTGAGGAGATTGAAAGAGTAATTCAGGAAGAAAGATGAGAGAACAAGATTTCAAATCTTGATTGTATATTCATCTTTGATCACATTATTGTTTGATAAAATATTTTGAATTCATTTAGTCCTTTGTATAAAGAGGAACTATGATCAGTTGTATTTAAAATGGTTTATTTTTGTTGATTTTGAGTGCAAATGTGAGATTTCATATGGGCTACATTTAAATAAAATCTAGAAACTGATTTTTGTCTTGCGTTGTTTAAATGTAGGACATTGTAAACCCCCCCGGACACAATCCCCCCAGGACAAAATCCCCCCGGACATAATCCCCCCCATATTATTTTTAGTTTCTTTAGAATCCGTAACATAAATATGTGATTCAATTTGTATTAACTAGGAAAATTTCCTAATGATCTTTTTTTAATTACAATTACATTTTCAACCAGCGGAAAATTGTAAGAGAAATCTTTTTGGAAGAGGATGTGTTGGTGGGGGGGGGGCGGTCAAA